>JACEGR010004718.1:0-83270 GCA_014170235.1 Listronotus bonariensis | reverse complement strand
ATTTTTATGAAGAATTACTTTTTTTCGAAAAATTAAGCTTTTGGTACATTTGACCTCTTGTAAATTCCATTAGTAGACAGTCTGTATGTGGGTATGTATGTAGCTTACTGAAAAGAGCCCATTAGGTAATACATTTTTTAAATCCCTGTACTAAATCATAGGCGTCACTACAAAAGACTTTTTTAGCAACCTACGCTTATTAAATTAGGCTTTATATGAGTAAAACCTAAAATATTTTTTAAGTATTATCCACCCACAACAATCTTGCATGAAATATTAAACCAACCCAGCTTTTCAGTTGACAAAGATCAAAGACACCACCAGGATAATTCTTTTATCTCTCCTTTTACGCACGGAGCACCGATTAGTCCCGGTCGGGCGCGTTTTCTCTAACGTTACCATGACAACCACCGATGCGAGTTTGTTTTACTTTTTTATCCGCATATTCTCCAGACAAGCTTAATCTTATAATGAATAAAGCTTTAACTAAAACCATTTTTTATACTCGCTTTAATGAACCTTAGAATAAAAAGTTTTGCATAGGGTAAGAGATGTTTTTTTAATGGCAAAAATGGCAACCAGTGATGTCCTATTTGCTGCTAAAAGAAAAGGTAGTTTTATTAAGATTTTGTATTTCTGTGCCTGCCTACTAAGGCTGAAATAAAATTTAAGTAAGGAAAAGGAGTCAAATTTATTAAAACTTGATTAAAAAAAGGTACTATACTCTGTTCACCATAAATTGAGAAAAACACCTGAACAAAAAATGTATTTCATTGGTTTAAGAAGTCAATAACCCTAGTTACCACAATAAAAAAATGTATTTTATTGGTTTAAGACTACAATAACAGGAGTTACTTTCTAGATATTTTTATTAATTTATAGTGGCCAAAGTATATACAGTACATATTTTTTGAAGCTATATTACAGTTTTATTTTTAATATTTCTTACGGTTTCCCGGATAACACGTAAAAATATGAAAATGATATTGTAAATATATTATTTATGTTCATAAAAGAATAATTGTGAAACTTAAAGTTCCTAATATTTTATTAAAAAGTTATTCATCGCGATAGTTTTTAACAAAAATCTTTTATTTTATGCAAATCGTTGATCTGAAGAATTAAGCCAACAGACAACCAAAAAAATTCAATTCCCTACAAAAAACTTTTGTTCATAAATTTTCGTTTCAATAGGCCGTTTCCATGTAATCGGACTTTGAACATTAAACTGTTTTTTTTATTTATTTATTTATTTTTTTTTTATTTGGATTTTTGTTTCTACTACAAATGTCAATTTTCAAATAAATTCAATACATGGTTTAATCAGCTTTTTATTTGTCCTAGTTTTAAAAATTTTATATTATTATGAACTTTTTTTTGTAACATTTACTTATTTTGAAATAATAGGTCATTACTTCATTAACTGTAATCTGCAATGAGCTAAGCACTTTAATCAGTTTAAAGAATAAAACCAGAAAAATTCTCCTTAGGTACGTTTCATGTACACAAAGTTCGAACCCAAAACAACCAGGATCAAAATGCAGGGTCACTACCAACAGAGTTAACTAACTTGTCAACCATTAAGCCATATTACCATATCCCAAGGATAATCAAATTGTCCTGCGGACAACAGTTGTCCAAGTGACTGTTTTTTTTTCAAAAGACTGGTTGTCCGATGGACAAAAATTTCTTAGAGTAAATTTATATCAAATACTATCCAAAACACCATAATTTATTTAAAAAAATTCAGTGATTAAAGTGACTGGTTTTCCAAGAGACTGGTTGTCCGATGGACATTTTTTGAATATTTTAAACCTTGAACTGTTTAATGGAATATATTTAATTTTTGGCATTTTTTAGCTTACAGTAATATTTAATTCAAATACGATCTTAAGCACCATAACTTGTTAAAAAATGTTAATTACTTAAGTATTTCTGCTGGTTGTCCGACAGACACATATTAAAGCGAACCACTTTTTTTTGGCGAAACTTGATGAACCGAGGACGCAGTTATGATAAAAAAAGATGAATGGTCGTAATCATTTACCAAGAATACCGACTTATCGACAGTGTACACACTACGCCATTTATATTTTGATTTTAAAAATATCGTGGTTGTCCGACGGACATACGGTGTGACGGAATTTTTCTGGGACAAAATATATATTTAAAAAAATGCCAAACTAAACAATTTAATAAAACATAGCATAACTTTTCTTAATAAGTAGTAGACTCATATATTGATTTTTTAAATTACAGCTATTTAAATACAAGCGTTTATTAGTAATATGAAGTTATAGATACCAGTATTGCAAGGGAACTAAGAGTAAACTTATAAAACACGTCACTTTGAGGAATATTAAAAACCATTGGTTAAAGAAATAATAACAATTAATATTAGTCAATGATTTGTTTTAATTAAAATTATTAAAACAGTTACTAAAAAAACACTGAAATTTATATATGTTTTTTGTTTTTTACCAGAGATATAAGCCTTTACACCGGGAGGACCAAATTTTTAGTTCGAGGTCTAAATGACGTCACGCGTACTTTATTCACGGTGTAAACACTTGAGTATTAAAATTTGCTACTCCAATTCAGTCCTTCTCAAATGGGGGTGACCAAATATGATTTTCTTTGGTGTAAACACGTCGGACTTTTTTAGTGGACCAAAATGACAACCTTGATCTTTGACAATGCGCATTTCGATGAAAAAGACGTTGAATTTCGGTCTTAACCTAATAATTTTGTTGTTTGTTTATATTTTTTAAGATTTTGTTAATATTTAACCAAAACTGTTTTAGTATTTTTTTCAAATGGACTTTATTAGCGATACGGTTTTAAAAGATAAAAAACGAGGTTAGGTTCTGGTCATATGCTCAGCTGTCATTTTGGTACTAGGATTAAACGTGAAATAAATTGATCCATAAACTAAGTAGGTGTAAACACTAGTGAACTAACAAAAATAAGTCCTAGGTTTGGTCCACGGATCTTATTGGTCCTCGCGGTGTAAACTAGGCTATAGTAATTTTGCTCTGGGACAAATAACAGTTGATTCAACCCACATACTTTAAAAACAAAATTGATGCGTTGCAATAAATGCTTTTAACGTTTTTCAATAAATTCGTTCTTTAAAAAGTTAGTCTAAAAAGGGTATTATCATGAAGTTCATTTTATTGGTGGCCCGTGCACAAATACTTTAACTTTAAAAAAGGAAGAATGTTTATTTTTAAATTGGTTGAGTTATTGTGTTACAAGTTACTGGTAAAAGCAACTAACCCATTTAAAATACCAATGTAAATGCATATTAATCATATGAAATATTTTGGGCTGGATAAGTGCCAGAAACTAAAATTATTTTCTGATATGTATGAATGTGCTTCTAAGGGGGAGATACCTGTAAATGGTTAAATCTTTGTTGGTTTTTATGATTTTTTTTAATGCAAGACCTAATAAATATATTCCAAAATTAGTATATAGTTCACTCAAATATTAAAATAATTTAAAATATTTTTTTAATTTTATCTATTCAAAATGGCGGCTGTACGCTAAATTCTTCTACTAAGAGGGACCTTTTCGGTTCTAGTGATCTAAAAATAAAAAAATACATGTTTTTGTGTTTATTAATGTTATAGTTTGTCGGTAAACCTAAAAAAAGTAAAAATATACTCAGTGAAATTACTTTTTGGCCCAATTTTTTATAGCATTTGCTTTGAAAAAATATGTTTTCAAATATTTTTTTAATTTTGTAGATTCACATAGACATTACTGTTGCTAAAAAGATGTGTGCAAAATTTTAGGACAGTCGCTCAATAGCTTTTTGATTATCGTGCCCGCCAATATGAAAATATAGTTTTAAAAACACGCGTTTAAAGTTTGAATAGGTATATAAAATTAATTGATTATAGTGACTTACCGATTCTGTAATGTAAGAAATACTAAATACTAGGTTCTAGAATTTTAGTGACATGTTCTTAAAGGACTATACCAACATATTATGAAAAAAAGTAACATTTTACAGGTATCTGCCCCCTTAAGCTTACACCTGCCCTATAATTATCTGTTCCAAGTTTTTTATGACAAAGTCCTTTTTTGGATAGCTGAGAGGCTGCACCTCTAATCTTGTGGTTTGGTGTCAATAAACAGCCTCGCATTTTACTTTAGATACCTACAGTAAAAACTGTATATATTCATGGATTGGTTTAAAAGAAAAAGGAACAGTTGTATTTTTATTAATAAATCTGCTTAAACATTAAGAGCTCCGATATTCTTCGTATTGAACAAGAAAACATGCGGCAGGTGATCATTCGATAGGGAGTCAATACTCGGAATCAGGAATGAAAAGGCATAAAATCAAATTGAAATCTCATCCGCAAGACAGATTAATTTATCAATAACTTTATGCTACGTATAGATACAAGAAAAATGATTTTAGGAATGCTGGGGCGTGTTCGTGAATCATAAAACGCGTATTGTAGGTGTTCTTTTTATGATTGAATAACAAAAATAACATAGTGACAGAAAATCTTATTGACTTAATATCATAAAATCATAAATAAATTGTCAATTTAATATTTAAAAATCCCAGATTGAACGACCTTTGAAAAAAACTCGGAATAGCCGACCTAGTATCTATCAAACCAGTTGTGATTTCTGCATTTTGGCTTACATATTTTCTGTAAAATGTACAGGGGAGCCAATAACTAACCCCCTTAAAATTTACATGCGATTTCCTTTATTCCGCTCGGCGACGCACCATCCGGTATAACTGTTAAGTGATAATTAATTATTACCATACCGAGTAATAGACAAAAAGAGGAGATTTTATTGTCTCCTATAATGGAGGTTTGCAAATTAGGGTAAAGATATTGTGTTTCCTCAAAGTCGGTCTATATAGGGTCGCGACATTCGGCCACGTTGCTTTGACGTGTTATGACATCACATCTCCCATTT
This sequence comes from Listronotus bonariensis, assembly GCA_014170235.1. NCBI lineage: Eukaryota > Metazoa > Arthropoda > Insecta > Coleoptera > Curculionidae > Listronotus > Listronotus bonariensis. The sequence goes on along the minus strand of JACEGR010004718.1, from coordinate 78,317 downwards.
TTCGGCCATGTTGTTCAGTGCCGGAGATATACAGTTTGTTGTATTAGTAGAACAACCGTTTACACAACAGTTTTAAATTATTATTAGGTTGTAAATTCTTTTACTTTAAATAAAAAACATTTGAAATTACATCTTTTAACAAATATAACATCCAAAACAATGCAAAATGAATGCACTGATGGATTGATCATCAGCTTTGATTTTACCCAGTCTTGCCAACTTTTCTCCGTGAAGTGCCTTCCTAGGCTTGCGTCCCGGACCTCAATCCGCCTAAAAGTTGAGGATGTGTCGCAACCTTATAAATATAAACTAACCTTGGTATTTCCCAATATTTACAATGTAGGATTTTTATTTGTAAAAAATACTTACTGGGTTAGTAAAAAGTACTGCAACTCCTAAATATTTTTAAAACCGTTCAAGCTACATTTACCAAATTTGGAAGCTCTTGGGCATGAAGAATTTAATCAGCTTTGATTTTACCCAGTCTTGCCAACTTTTCTCCGTGAAGTGCCCTTCCTAGGCTTGCGTCCCGGACCTCGATCCGCCTAAAAGTTGAGGATGTGTCGCAACCTTATAAATATAAACTAACCTTGGTGTTTCCCAATATTTACAATGTAGGATTTTTATTTGTAAAAATACTTAGTGGGTTAGTAAAAAGTACTGCAACTCCTAAATATTTTTAAAACCGTTCAAGCTACATTTACCAAATTTGGAAGCTCTTGGGCATGAAGAATTTAATGGTAATATCTGCACCGTTGCCAGATTTTCCTGTTTTGTGCTACACGTATCTTTTTCATTTTTTTAAATTGGAATGTCTTATTTATTTTCATTGCAATAAATTGCGCGGGCCAAATTTAATAAGTCCACAAATTTTCAAAATTCCATTTTTACTAACTGCTAAGATATTTTGGGTAAAAATTTCAGATGCGCTCAAATATCTTTAAAACCACTTAAGCTGCGATTACAAATTTTGGCATTTAAGGGTTTCTGGACAAGTAGAATTGAACACTGACACTGTAATTGTTGCCACATTTTCCAGTTTTACCCTATATGTAATATTTTTTGTATTTTAAATGTAGTAAGATTCCAAATTTTTAAAATTTAGTCTTAACTAGTAACGGGGATATAACAACACCCCAATTCTAATAAAATTTGCCAACAATGCTGATATCACTGATAATTAGGCTCGCAAAAACATTCCTAAATACCAAACAAAGAAGACATGGGAAAACTCGTCATTGCATAAAGGTGAATTTTGAGAAAATGCAAATTCAAGTTTACTTATTAAAATCGAAAATGTAAAAAAATTTGATCAATGCTAGTGGAATTTATAGGTAAACCTTCTGCCTAGCGCGAGACATAAAGCAACTACGGGGTGTTTCCGAACACGCGCAGACATATTTCACCTTATTTTTAATGTACTGGTGAGGTTTTTTACCGAAACCGAAATCAGATTTGAATTGTACACCTTTAAATGTAGCGAATGGTTAGTGTAGGTCAGTACCGTCTAAAAATGCGATGACGATGTTTTTCCCCTGTACCCTTTAAATATTGTAAGCATACCCTTAGCGGTTTTAAATATTTAGGCCCCTAATTAATTTTTGCTGAAAGTGTAGTATATCATATCTCAACAACTAATAAAGACAGAATTATGAAAATTTTAAAACTTTTTAAATTTGATCTGTCAATTTTAATGCAATAAAAATAAATGGGACATTTCATTTAAAAAGGTTAAAAACATATGTATAGCAAAAAACGGGTAAATCTCGCAACAGTGTCGATATTACTATTTAATTCCACATGTTTTAAACACCCTAGATACCAAATTTGGTAAATGTAGTTTAGCGGTTTTAAAGATATTTAAAAAGTTGCGGTACTTTTGTCTAACCCAGTATGTTTAACATAAAATGCAAATGTATTTTGTTTTCTCTGTAATTATGTTTTTTTTTGTTTAATAATTAACTTAATGCTTTGATTATGCGAGTCGGTGTGTGTTGGTGTTTTTATTGTTTTTTTTTAATAACGCAAACTATGAATAGAAATTTAAAATTATTAAAGAATTACCCATCTGCAACTAATAGTACCTATTTACGCTTTAATTGTTGCTTCTAGTAGAATGACGTTCCATAGGAAATATGGTAATCCATATTACTTCTCAATCTATTGTGTTTCTCATTGTAAGATATTATTCTAATTTGTTTCTTTGGTGTTAATTTAATTATTGTAAGGCATTGTGTTTTGTGCAAGTCAATAGTCTTGGTTTTTGTTCAACTACACAAGCAAATCGCATTTTAATAATGGCGCCAATTGAGCAACCTGCAATGTGCCAAGCTACAATTTTGTGTGTGATTAATTTAATTATACTAGGTGTTGAAAAGTACACAGCTAAACTTTAAGGGGCAAATCCATTTGTACTTTTAGGACAAAAAGTGTATACACGTCTTGCCAGCTTGATGCGTTTAATAAAGTTTCTGTAAGTTTCATGCACTGATCTCGATGGATTGCCAATGTTATTACCTGCGCGAAAGTTACATTTCATGGGCGAAAAACGGGTTTGTGCGTAATCAAATCGAGGGTGAACGCTCCTGGCGCCAAACAGACTACCCGCATTATCGGAAAGAATTTGTCGACGGGCGGGGCGGCGTCCTGGTTTTCTGTTCAGAGTACGGTAGTTAATGAGCGTCACGCTCAGACCGCGGACGCAGGTTACGGGGTGCCGGTGTTTGTATTTTGCTTTAAGTGAGCATGTTTGTCCACCCGTCCGTGCATGTTTGTCCACCCGTCCATGTGTTTACTGCGCGAGGTCGTAAAAATCCGAATAATGCTTCTTGCCACTGCGGATCTAAATGTAGGTTATCTATGGTTAAATGCTAGCAGTTAGATCGATAGGTAGATATTAGACAATTAACGCCTGCATTTATCCTAATAGGATAACTATTAGAGCATATTCTAAAACTTTTTTTTCTGTCAGATTTAAAATCAGCATCCTCAAAAACCTCTTAATTTACATTTTTAAATGTCCAGTGCTGATGTTTTTCTTTATGTTATTTTTCAAAAAGTCTTTTTACATCGCCAAACTACCGCAAGCCAATGGTAAAGTCACAAAGTAAGTACTTGGTTTAGTTTTAAAAAAATAATTACCAGGGGCGTGTGGTGTTGGAAGGGGTAAAAATAATAGAAAATTAACTTTTACAGTAATCTAGTTTTTTCATATATACAGTGTGGGCCAAATTTAACTTACACACTTTTCAAATAACAATAATTTTTCGGCTAGTTATAACTTTTTATCTGTTACGCCATCATTTTTATTTTAAAAGAGCTAATGGGTAGGATGTGTTCTTTTGTACTTTTTTCTGAGTTTGCAAGTTTAATTTGGCCCTCACTGTATATTATTAATATATTTTAGTCTTCCGAAATCTTGCCGCAATAAAAGAGTTAAGGGAATGGAAAAAAATCGATCTTAAAAGATTTTTAAGTTTCTTTTTTAAGTAAACAGTTATCTAGAAAATAATTGTCAGTTTAATTGACCCAAGTATTTGGAGTATCTGCATTTAGCTGATAGTTAGACAGTCATGCAAGCCCACTGATATCGATGGATTCCCAATGTTATTACATGTGCGAAACAAAAGTTACATTTCATGGACGAAAAAACGGGTTTGTGCGCAAGCAAATCCAGGGTGAACGCTTCACGGCGCCAAACAGACTATCTGCATTATCGGAAAGAATTTGTCAACGGCGTCCTGGTTTTCTGTTCGGAGTACGGTAGCTAATGAGCATCACGGTCAGACCGCGGACGGAGGGTACGGGGTGCCGGTGTTTGTATTTTTCCACGGCTTTTAGGTGCGCATGTTTGTCCACCCGTCCATTTGTTTACTGCGCGAGTTCGTAAAAATCCAGAAACTGCTTCTTGCCACTGCGGATTTAAATGTAGGTTATCTATGTGCACGCCATGCATTGACACACTCTAGCTTTCCTAAACATTATTATTGTGCATCAATCATTATGTAAACTTAGATTTTTAAATTAACTTAAAAAATTAATAAAATTTGTGATATTTTACAAATTTACAATCACCTCTTCTTTCCCATAAAACTGTAATTAATATATCAATATATCTATAAAATGAAATTATAAATAAAAGCAAACAAACAACAACCATTGATGATAAAATCAAGCGAAAATTACCTTGTACGGCAGTCGCGTATCCGGTCGACGACTTATTTGAGATGCAAAAAGACCCTGTTAAACGTAATTAGGTCGATAGTATCAAAGAGGGCCGTGTTGTAAAATTAAATAAACGTATTTTAACTTATTTTTTGCTTATCCTTTATCGCGCACTTTTATGGCATTTACTTTAAAAAAGTTTACAGGTATCTCTAGTACAAAAAAGTAATAAGTATTAAATTTACATCATAAAATAAATATTTGTCGATAGTTTAAAAGAGGACCGTAATGTAAAATTAAATAAACCTATTTTAACCCATTCTTTTCTTACCTTTTGTCGCTGCTTTTATAACATTTATTTCATTAAAATGTTTACAGAATCAGATATCTCTGGTACAAGAAAAGTAATGAGTATTTAATGAACCTACATCAAAAACCAACATTTGGTATGGACCATATTTAAAACAAGAGTAATTTTTAGGTTTTAAAAAATTTGAAAAGAGAAAAAAAAACACTATATATATTTAAAATTATAAGAATCAGGGACAAAATAAAAATTATAATATTAGGGAAATAACGAAAAGATGAAGAATAAACATTTCAAAAGTAAATATGAAAAGATTTAAAGAAAAAAGTAATAAACCTAATATATAAATATATCTTACCATATTTGCTTTTTTTTTTTTTTCATTTACAAATATATGTTAAGAAATACTTTTGTAAAAACTATTAAACCATACCAATAATTTTATAATATAATACTATTATTCCAAATTCGTTTTCCACTCTCATTTGGTCTTTTGGAAAGCCTTGACTTCATAAATTTAAGCAAAAAATATAATATATATAAAGAGCACAAGCGATGATATAAAGTAATTAAATATACACTTCCCATTACTTTCGCCCCAAATACTATAAATTACTTTTTGTCAACATATGGCCATTAAATTTTTATTGATTGCTCTTAATTAAAAAGTAAATCAAAGCATGATGAAACCGTAGTACTAAAATTTCAAATAAAATAATTTAATTTATCTTCGATTGTCAATAAATTTTAAACCATATTAACATATCAATACAAAAGCAGCTTTAAAACAGTAGGAGAACCTTTGAAATACTACGTATTGAATTTAATAGTATACCTAATTTTATTGCTATTGAGGTGTGGCAAGATTTACGCAATTGATTTTATAAGGGGTTGACAATATTATTTATGTTGCATATTGAGAACTTCATCAACATATTTTTAATTTTTTTAACAGTATTAAAGTTATTAAAATTACGCTGTGTAAGCAATCTATTACTAGGGAATAACCAATAAGGATAGAAAGGGAACGAGGAACAGTTGTCATACCTCAACCCTTTATAAAATGGCACACACATGCACTTGTGATGTGGTAATCAAGCAATCATGTCCTTTAAATTTTAAAACCAGCCTACACAACTACTAACGTATTGTTGCTATTTAAGCAAATTGCTGAAAAACATTAGTTTTTAACTTTTTAAAAATAAAGAATCTGAATCAGCTGGATTTTTAAGAAATGCATAAAAACGTGATGACAAATTTGTTCATATTTATCATCAAAATTAAAATTTAAACCAACCTCATTTTTAAGGCGCTTGTGGCCATTTTTTAGGCGCGCTTGAGGCTGCTCCGGCTGTATCGGCAGCGTCAATCACCGAAGTTAAGCAGTGAAGTGCGCGCCCATAACTTGGATGGGTGACGGGGACGCGGTGTTCTGCTCGGGGTGAACGAACGGACCGAGCAGCAACCATCCAAGTTGTGGAATAAATGGTTGTAAAGAAAGAACTTCTTTAGTGAACTAAATCGATATTTTACAATTAATAAATACGGAGTGGTCAAAAATAATAGTTAAAAACCATCATCAACAAAACCTCAAAAGTCAATTTTTTTAAATGGAAGCCCCTATCTTTTATTACAGTATCCTATTAGGCATTAAAAATAAGGGTAAGTTTGTAAATAGGGTGTCTATTTCAAAATTTACAGTTTTCGAAATATTAGCGATTTAATATGTATCTATTCTAATAATGCATTTAAGTACGGGTAGGTAAGGGGTAGTTGGCTATGATGCTGTATTTTGTTGTCAATGCCAACTAGAAGCCAAACTGAGCCGTACCCATTGTTAGAATATATAAATATTAAATTCCTAAAATTTCAAAAACTATAATAAAAAATAAATTTTTGAAATAGACATCCTTATACAAACTTATGCATTTTTTAAATGCTTAATAGGATAACGTAAAAAAGATAGGTGTTTCCATTAAAAAAAGACTTTTAAGGTTTTAGTCGTAATAATTTTTAACGATTATTTTTGACCACTCTATATTTATTAATTGTGAAAATGTCAATACAATCTGCTAAAGTAGCTCTTTCTCTATGAGAAGTTTAACCCCAACTCATAATTAAGGCTTTTGTTTAGACGAAATTAATGGTTATGTAATGAGTTGCAAACGTCATTTTTGACATAAAATTTAAAATAAGTCGAAAACGGTTGGACTTGGGTATAGAACATTATACATAAATTATGTTTAAAAATTTTAAGCAAAATCAAAAAATTAATAATATATAGGGTGTTTCATTTAAAATAAGGAGGTTAAAATTAACTTTCGGTATAACCGGAAGTGGTAGAATTGTCAAAATATTTTAGTTGTATGTCCTCCACTGACTTTATATTGTTACCAAATTTTCAAAAAGTTTACAGTAATGAAAGAGAGCTAAAGCTCCCTTACTGCGTGTTATTCCCTTGCACTTCAAGGTAACATCCAGAGCTGGTAATATCCATTGGAACACTGTCACTGTCCGATCTGGCGTGTAGATTTTCACACTAGCCAAAGGTTTTTCACCAACCGCCAACCGCAGACCAGTTTTAAACTGTTTTGGTTCTCATCAGTACGGTAAAGGCGATAACAAAAAACTCCAAAAAATGTTTTAAGAAATGGAAATGGCGTATAAGCTGTAGTAGCTTATTGTCCATCCCGCCCTCAGTCGACAGTATAAAAATAATCAGCGAACCTAGGTCCGTTCCGTTTCCAATATTTATATGATGGAAAAATATCTTACCAGTATGAAAAAAATATTATTAGCATATCTCTTCAACATATACCTGGACCATTGCTTTCGCATATAAAATATTAGGAATATTTATGGAATATTCCAAAAATATCGCAATATGTTTTACTAAACAAGATATAGGAGGCATATTCCACGGACATTGGGACTGGAAAATCCTTTAAGTCTAAAATGTAGTAATATTGAAAACATAACATTGCCTACCCCCTTCAAAGAATCTAATGTCTCTTGCAGCACGCTTTTTAAAGAGAGGTAGTAAACCTAAGGCGTTGATATCAGAGATGCTTAAAGTTGACTTGATCGATCTCTTTTAATTCCTCTTGTGTCTTGCATTTTGTAATTAAATTCATATGAATTGATCACGTTTATAATCACTTGCCTGTCAGAATAGATGACTATGGCTTTTTTCTGTAAAATGAATTTTCCTTTGCGTATAGCATATTCTATTTAATTTTTAATTTATTCTTGTAAATGATAAGTAGCGTACATGAATTTAAAGTTCATTATTAAGATTTTATCCACGCTAACTAATTCTGATAATATTTTCTTACATATTCTGGCTCCCTATAATTGGGTACCTATCTTCTTCTTTTTATGTACTTTCTTGGTTTTAAATTATCTGACTACAAAAAAGTATGTTTTAAATAAATAAATTGGCCTCTTAAATGTAGAAAAATATCCAATTTTATTTTTAAAACATTCGAAATAATTTTACTTGCTTTACTATTATTCTTAAAGACCATCTAAATATCGTTGCTCTTTACTAGGGCTGGCAACAAAACCGGTTTTTCGGTTAACCGCGGTTTTGGCCAAAACCGAAAAGCCAGTATTTGAAAATCGGTTCTTCGAATATCAATTAATAGGTATTTACCAAAAGGCTGAGTAGGCTGAAGCCTATAGCGGCGTTTTTAGGGGGCGGCAAAATTTTGTCCTTATAAATTGTGGATTTCGAATTTTATTTAGTACTTAGAATTAAAAGAAATGAAAGTGAGGGCCTTTTTTCTTTTTTTTTTGGTCTTCAAATTATTTCAAGAATAAAAGAAAAAGAAAGGGGGCGAAGCGAAAATAAAACAGCCAACGGGCGGCAAATATGTAAATGCGCCTTTCGGTTTTTTGGTTTTCAAAACCGGTATTAAAAACCGGTTTTTTAATATTCGGTTTTACCGGTATTAACCGAAACCGGTTTTTAAAAACCGGTTAACCGGTTTGTTTTTATCCGGTTTTTGCCAGCCCTACTCTTTACTAAAAACAGGATTGTATATGCGTTTTATTAAAATTTTGTTTTAACTATCCTAACGACGTTTTGTTCAAATAAAATTCATACAAACGTTTTTGTTTCACATTTAACTGACGCAGACCTAGAAAAGAATAATCAAGGAAAAACTTTTTTTATTTTATTTTTTTTCACTGTATTGTAGGTACACAAAAAGTGGAGAAATATCTTTTTTATTATTACTTTTAAGCTTAGCATTGCCGTACGTTCCTTTTAAAGTAATATTTTTACTTTTTAGGGTTTTGCAACTGCGCAGCTTCTTCTAAAAGTATCGTCGTGTAAGTATGCATGTTTTTAACATTACATAAACTTTTGGCGCATTTACTTTTTAACAAAAATCTAAGTAAATAGAGGAGTTCTTATCTTTACTACTAGTTTTTAAAGGTAGACAAAAATGATTAATTCATAAATCCCCTTAAAGGTAAAACGTCAACCATCTTAAAAATATTGTTATTTTTTGTCTGTAGGATTTTTTACTTTGGTTTACCCATTTTTGTTAAATTATTAAAGAGAAGTATTTAAATTAAGACAGCCCTATGTGTTTAGATTATACAAAAATAAAGTACAATATATTAACAAAAAAAATTGGGAAGGTAACAGTGGATAAAATATTAAGCCTAAATTAAATTTTACAAACATGCAACCATATGAACAGAGAGAAGTACCGGGTATGACACACCCATTGACACTTTAAATTTTTATTGAAAAAATAATTGAAAATATAAATTTGCAGGTATGTTTCTATGGATGGATGTTTTTTAATAATTTCTGTAAATACCTGATTTGATGGTCATATTTCTGAAAACTAATAAAGTTAGATATAATAATTGTTGTGGTATTTTCTTAAAGCTCATTTAAAGATTTATTTAATGGCAATATTAGTAATAAAATACAAGAAAAACGGATATTCTTTTAATAAAACATTATGTATATTATTATTCTATTAAAACTATCTTTTAAAATTTTCTTTTATAAAATACCACATTTACTATAGGTATCTAACTTTATCAGTTTTAGAGATACGAACAACCAAATTGGGTATTTTGGTGATTATTAATGTACCACCATTTTGTAGTAGATGAAGGAATCGACTTTATATTCTAGGGTAATAATGGTTGTTATCCTAACCAAGTGCGCAAGTGATACTTTCCGCACGCAAAAGCAATTATACGAACTAGTGCGCAGCGAAATTCGGATAAGCTTTAAGTGCGGGAAAGACACTTTCGCGCAAGCGTTAGGAACAATATTTTTTCCTTTAGTGTATTAGAAAAGTAGATACACATATTTATTTGTATTCTAATATCTCATTTAATTTGTCTGTTTTGACGCTTACCCTCTTTGTTATTACTTCAACAAACAATTATAATCCCTGGGCCGCACTAATGAAAGTTGTGGATTTCATGATAACAATGATGATTTTTCCGGAGATTCCTTTTGTCGAGTCTGCCCACGAACAGCTCACGCCTGCGAGCCCACGCGTGCATAAATAACTTTGTAAAACGTGCTTTCAAATGGAGTGGCGCATGTTGGACCCAGCCCAGAGCTGGCTCATTCCGCTGCCAGCCACGCGTGGATAGGTTTTGTGTTCGCCGCACAGATTTCGTGGGTCTTGTGCAGCATGGGTTTCTTTTAAATCTGAAATATGGTTGATCCCGAACGATCAATCCAACTTTGGCGGAAAATAATCCCGTTTTGTATGATTTAAGTCATCCAGATTACATAGGATAGAGTTAGAGGATCAAATATCCGGATTCTAAATCCAGAACAGTGCCGAGTTTAAGCATAGGCAACATAGGCAGTCGCCTATGAGGTGCCACCACAATAGGGCCTACACCACCCCACAAAAAAGAAAATGGAATTAAATGGAAAAAAATATCTTAAGAAAGTTCGTTACATTAGTAAGGACCTTTTTTTTTTTGGTGCTCAAATTTTTTTGGGGGCTGTATATGAAAATGTTTAGAGAAAAGTCGTCGTTTTGAGGCGAGGTTGTTTTTCTATCGTCTATGGACCGCCGAGACGTAAATCGGACTGATCCAGAAGGATTTCACTTCAAGCGACGCCATGGTATCCTACTATTCTGATCATAATTTAAAAGATAGTTTCCAAAATTACGTGGAACCATTAAGATGAATATAAAATGTAAATATAGTGAAAACTAATAATACTTGTAAGTGATAAACTGTGAAAAGGTCTACTAATAAAAAAATCAGGTTTATATATGTATATGTGTGGCGAAGTCCTTATATTTTTTTCTTCGAAAAAAAAAATTGACTTTAGAAGTGTAATCAAAAAATAATTTGTCATTTTTTAGATATTATATAAACAATTTTTATATGAAATTTAGATTGTAGGTTGTTAAAATAATAAAAATAATACAAAAAAAGCCAAGATTTTGTCTTTAATTAAAAAGTCTTTAGGGGGCGTCCATAAATTACGTGAGGCATTTAGTGGGGGGAGGGGGTCGAGTTGAATCTCACCTTGGGGAAAGGGGGGTCTGTGCAAGTATCACGTATTTTTCTTCATAGTTTGAATTCAATTTAATTGATTAGAGTTGCATCTTGTCCATGGTTGGTGAGTTTTTCAAACTAACAGGATACATTTTCCTTCATTTCTTTTTCCTTACTAATTCTTGATTAAAAAAGTAGATAATATTTAATAACTTTTAGATGAGTTAGGTTCTTTTTTACTCGCATGCGAAAAAGTTCACTGTTCCGCATCAGTTGGAAAGGTACTTTTCTGTGTGCGCAAAGTAGTTGCTCTGCGCAACCGTTTGTGTGTGGAAAGTTAAACTTTGCGCACGCGATATTACGTTAGAAAATGTAATTGGTTGTTAGAGCAACCACAAATTAACGTCAAGACTGAGAAATATTATTTGACGTTGAGAAATCTAGGAATAAAAATAAATATATGTTTCTACTTTTTTAAGACACTCTCTGAAAAAATATTGTTTTTAACACTTGCACAAAGTGTCTTTCCCACTCTTAAAGCTTTTTCGAATTGTTTTTGCGTGCGGGAAAGTATCACTTTGCGCACTTGTTAAAAAAATAACTAAATTGAACCAAATGTTAGCGATTCGCTATATAGGATTTCCATGCTTTCTTCAAAAGAAAATTTTACTTTGGTCAAACCAACTTAAGAGGTGGGAGAAACACATTCTCCAGACACCAATATTTCCACAACAAAAAACTCCTGCAATCCGCTATTAACCTACAAAATGACACAAATTGTACATTCACCCTTGTGTTAAAAAAAAGTTATTATGTTTTTCTTACGCTTGTTGAAAAATAACTGTATTCGCGTGCGGAAAAGTGACACTTTCAGTACTTGGTGGGAAATTTCCTATAATGGTCTCAGCTCAAAAAAAATCACATGTAGGTGCAGTTTTTATCTAAAAAATCTTACAAAAAACATCAATATTTTGATATGTAAGTAACATTTATTAAAACAGTGAGCAATTTTTATATAAATAGTAAATTATCTACACCAAATAATGTATGTACTTCAAATCAAATTCTACTTGGATTTTATTAATGGCTGAAGAAATTAAATGTCCAACAATTTAACTCATTTTTAATTTTATTCCGAAAAGAGCCGTCTGCTGGGTTAAGCTAGATTTATAAACTAGACTTACCGTGGTCGTTGCCGTCGTCACGACAGTTTGTAAATTGTTTAAAGAAACAATACTAGGTATAGGCGATTCAAATTAAGTTGCATCAGTGTTGCAATTCGGTCAATTAGCTGATAAAAATGGGTATCTAGATCAAAATATGTTAGAAAATATTTACCACATTTACAGAAATATACGATTTTGGGTTTGTGTCTCTTCTAAAAGAAAAGCACTTTTGAAAATAAGCATTAAATTGCAGATAAAATATTGGGCATTATAGTCTAAAAATCTGAATAAAACAAGGAGAGTTATTAGTTATTAGCTGACGTTCCACATAATTTTATATAAAGTCACAAAACCTAAGTTCTTGAATTTTATTACTTTTATTATTTACACTTAAACTGCAGGCATAAAAAACCGACTTTGCGGCTTTTGCTTCATGGCAGAATTTTTTGACACTTAGCACAAATTGTAGACTAATGAATTGTCATGTTCGTCTACGGCTAGTTTAAAATTATGCCGATGAGGGCTTTTAAATAACGTTGCCTGCTTAATTTTAAAAGCCAATTTGCCGAATATTTTAAAAATATTTTGTTTTACCTTTAAACAAAAGCTTTTCTAGTTGGTCTAAAAATAAGGTGGGAGTGTGAAATTTTTATTTTCAATCTCAATACAGCATTAAAAATTTTTTTAATTATGTATCCAAAGCATAAGCCATACTTATAGTATAGTTACAATCTAAATACGTCCAATTTTTATAAAAATTAATTAATAAAACAGATTTTGAAAGGATGAGGTTATTGTTAATGACTATACCGTACTCTGGGCAACTAGGTATCCCAATAAGCTTTAAAATTATTTTGTTTTATTGTATTAAATATTAATAACTATGCGTATTGTACAACTCTTTAACAATGTTGCTGATGCATGTTCATGAATGTTATTCATAACCTTATTGTAAGAGGATGACACGACAAATTATTTGAATGAATCTTACTATCCTCTCAACCGAATGACATAAATTTTGGGTTAAATTAGTTTGTTACATAACAATTCCGACCTTTGTATTTTATTAGAAATAAAATGTCACCTTCTCTTAACAGTCATGCTGCATTTTACAATTTAACAAAATATATTTTTTGTTTACTTACTAATTGTGACTTGGCTTAGGTCCCAGGGTATTGACTTGTGTACGGACCAGAGTTGGGTCAAATACTGAAATTTGGTATTCGAATACGAGTACGAATACCGTAAAAAAAGTATTCGAATGCCGAATATTTTCGAATACCTACAAAAAAAGTATTCGAATACTCGGTATTCATGATTACCACGATTGGGTATTCATGAATACCAACTCCTTTCTCTTGAACAAGCAAGTTATTCCTATTTTTCTACGTTTTTCTATAACAAAAATGCAGTGGCGTACCTTGTTTTTGTTTAAAAACTAATCATTTCAAGCATACAAGGCGTCTCCCAAATTTTCCAAAAATAACTTTTTATTTTTTAAACCATTGACTTCACTTATGAAATGGGGGTACATGCACATATTATCTACGATCTACCAGATAGTCATGATTTAAACTGACGTAATAAAATGTATTGTACACAACCCCTATAGAGATAAATACATATTAGTCTAACCCGAGGTCTAACCTTTTTTGGAAAAAAAACATTTTTGTAGTGAAAAAAATAGAGAGTTTGTTTTACAAGTAAAAAACCTGTAAGTCGATTTACTTTAGTGAATTTGTTATAAACAACAATTTAAGAATAATATGTGGACAGTGTACACTGTACACTTAGTTGCAAAAATGTTTAATACATGGACAACATAGTTTGCAATGTCACTTTTTATATGTTGTGCTAAGTTATTTGTTTTTTTAATAGCAAAACCCAAAAGAACTTAAAATAACTAATTAAGATATATTTTTGTTTGCAAAAATAAATGTATATCTGTTCAAAATTACTTACCTATTAGGACCATAGAATCAACAGATCAAGATTTAAAAAACAAATTTAATTACATTTTTTTTAATTTGTAAAACTAACTTCCCAAATTGTTAGTTTGCAAATGATGATATATATGACCTATATTAAATTTAACCCCGTCGTCGGCAAAACCACCGCAAACATGTTTTAACCCTCTTAAGTAACGTAATATGCATAAAATAAGCAAACAGTATTTAAATTTAGGATTTGAATACCAGAATATAGGTATTTGAATATCAGTATTCTGAATACCGGTATTCGAATACCAGTACTCGAATACCATTATTCGAATACCGGTATCCGAATATCAGTACTCGAATGCCATTATTCGAATACCGGTATTCGAATATCAGTATTCGAATATCAATATTCGAATACCAGTATTTGAATATCGGTATTCGAATACCAGTATTCGAATACCAGAATATTCAAAAAACACATTTAGAATAAAGAATACCGAATACTGACCAAAAAAGTATTCCGTCAAATACCGAATACCAAAACACATAAATCTATTCGAATAGTATTCGAATACCGCACAAATGTATTCTATATACAAAACTAAACGTTAAATCCTACAAATAATTTAGCGTTGTTAAGTTCTACATTCTTGGAGATATAGTGCTCTGTAGTAATTGTCCAGTTTTTTTTTTTTGATATATTGCAATAAACAAACATTATGTTTAAAAAAAATTATTATTTTATTATATGAGTTATTTGATTTCACTGAAAATGTGTAGCCGCCATAAAAAATGCATAGTAGCTGAATTTTTTTGTTATTTTTTAAAAATCCGCGAGGGCTAAAAGCCCAGATACTAATGTACTGTGGGTGTCTTGATAACGAATTTCATTAATCTAACGACAGAACCTTCATAGATATTATAAAAAATACATTTTCCTTAAAGCATAACCATCCTATATTTAGTCGTTTAAAATATAGAATATATAAAATTTTATTTTCAAAATATAAAAAAATGTTTCCTAAAAATAATTATATATTATTAAAGATTACCCTATATATCATATGCTAAAAATGTAACAGTAGTCATATTATGGTTTTAAACACTAGATTTATGTAAATAACACGTAAAAAGACAAATTAAATAATAGATTTTTAATTAATTTGTAGCTGTATTTCACATATACTTAGGTACTACAGTCAACAGTTAGTACTACTTAATACTACGCTAATTACTTTCGACTGTTAAATAAACGTTCTTCTAGTGGGTACGCAGTTTGGTAAACGTTGTACTCCTGACACCTATTAAAGAGTTAAGTTGTCAATTGTAAATACGTGTTATAGAAAAACTCATATAAATTTTTAAAAATTGTAAAAATTTGTCAAAAATTAAAAAATCATACTAAAAACAAATGACCCAGGTAATCCTAATCGGATATAAAGGGTTTCTGGCAAAAACCGCATTTGTCAAGAAATAGCTTATTATAGAAAACATTTTATCCTCTTAGAAAATAACTATTTCAAAAGACGGCTCCTGAAGGGTTTGTAGATGAAAATACATAATAAGACAATCCATGATAAAGTAAATTTGAAAACTTTTAACATCATAAATTAGATCTTTTTGTTTGGCAAGTGCTGTTTTTGCAAGAAAAAGAAAATGAACTCACAAAGAAAACATATTTTATTGGAATATGATAAAAGAAAGTTCACTTAAATAATAATCATTCGATGTTAAATACAAACTTAAGCCTATATTATAAATACGTGAATATAATTTTTTCTACTCGTCACATCCACTGCTGTTATCTTCGGGATCGACGTCGCTTAATTTAGTCAATGTTTAATTCTGTTGGTCGTAGGGCATGAAAAAATCTGGTATGTGCTTTTTTGCTTGATACCTTGCTAAGAGTCTGTGGATTTTTTTTCCATTTTTTTATTTTTCCATTTTTAAACACTGTTACGAATCTTTAATTTTCTGCAAAAACAACACAGGTCAAGACAAGTGCGGTTTTTGCCAGAACGATTCATACTTTATCTGTACAGCTAAAGAGGTCAAATTTGTTGCAAAATAAATGTAAATATTATTATTTTTAATTCCCATATATCTTGTTCAGACGCCACTGGTAAAGGAATTAAACATTTTTTACATTAAAAAATGCCTCTTAATGATTTTTAGGTGTGTCTGAAATTTTATGAAAATATCTCAAACATTTTTAAAGTTATGATAAGAAAACCATTTTTTTCTAAAACTTTAACACCATGTAGCTTAAAAGTTAAGGGGTTAAGGACATATGTTTATATGCACTTTTTTCCAAAATAAGCTAAGGAATCATACCCTTTATTTTTACCCATTAATTAAATTATACCCTGTATGATCTCCGCGTCATTTTAAAATTCAACATTAACCTAATAAAATTAAATATTTTTCTTAATTATTAAGTTTAACCTACTATTCTTACTGTTCATTTTCAATAAGAATAGAAGAGGGGAGAGAAACAGTTGTCATACGCCATCGCCATTGAAAAATGGCACGCACCTGCAGCTAATAATATCTTAAGCCACTGAGTAGCAATGTTAAATTTAAATTTTATTTTTATGTAAAAACATTACTTTGGAATTATGGGTTTCTATGAAATTTCTTTGTAAAAAAGTAGCCGTTACGCATTTCTAATGTAAAACTTTATAATAATTTTTGTGGTTTAATATGATTAGGTCAATATTTTACCTAGCTCGGCTGTCAACTGAACACAGCGGGATTTTATGTCATGCGCATTGCACAAATATTGCCCATTTTCTGTGTGCGCATGACTTATAGACCCGTAAAACATGGTGAAATTGTGCCTCTTTTTTAATTACAGATTGATTCTCTCTACCTTTCTATTCTCTGTCGTTTGGCTTCCAGCTGCTTTAATTACAATTCTGCCAACAATTGCATACTATGGTATGCAAATGATTTTTCATAAATATTTCCAGAAGAATTTACGATTCTGATAAGGTTTAGTATCGTCTCAAAACAAACTAGATAAGTAAGCTTATACGGTTTCCGTCAAATGAGGACATAAATACTAAGTGTTCAGTAGCCAAAGGTGTTTAAGATTAACACCTTGAATTATGGCTACTGAAGAAGTCACTTAGCTTATCTTTGAGGCAGGTTTAAGGTAGCTTATGCTGGTAAAAGGCTCTTAAATTTTCTTAAAAGTAATTTTAAAGAAGTTTCTTACATTGTTAGGTTAGTAATTATTAAAATAAACTCTAGGGGTACAGGCGAACGCTGGGCTTTAATTTATGATCTTCTACCTCCTTTTAACAAACTTTCTATCTTTTATAATTGTTTAAATTCTTTATACTTTTCATTCATATGATTCTGAAGATCCATTTTAACGGTATATCCAAAGTTGTGTATTTTAGAAGTAAAAACCTAATAAAAAAATAATAAAACCATCTAAAATTTTAAATTTTTTAAGGACCAGCTCTTCTTAGCAATTATTTATTATTTATTTCATAAAGTATGTTAAAATTGGACTTTAGATTATTTGCACTATCAAAATTCCAAAATACCTAATTTAAAAAATGTAAAAACAAAATTACAACTAATTTTTTGGTTTTTAAATTTATGTTTTTTATAATTTAAATTAAATGTCATTATTGATTTTTGGGTTACTCGCAGGAAGCAGATCGTGATTGCCAAAAAAGTGGTATGAAAATTTTAAAAATTAAGAAATATCCAAGTGTCCAACTATTTGTCGGTCACTGTATACAAACAATTTTAAAATATTTGTTTGTTAAATTTCACTCACTAACTATAATAAAATAAAGCTTAAATTGCAATTTTAATAAATTAAAATATATTTACCAATACTGTAATACTTAAATTATGCAAAGCTACTATTATATAAAAGAAATCAAAGAAATGGATGATATTAAAATATAAAAAAAACATTACCTACATAGTTTATAAGCGCTAAGTACTTCATGTCGTGTGGCGGTCTCAGCAAAAGCCGAAGACCGCGTGCGGTAACATTAGGGCCAATTAATTGGCGTGATTCAGGGTCACGACCCGCCGCCGAAGAAGCGCTGGCTTAACGAGTCGAAGAACCGTGCGCCAGGTCCATGATCCAGCCTTAGGGCAGGTCCACAATGCTCTTTTTCTGTTAATTATATACCAGTGGTCGTTAAAACAATGTCACGTATAAAAACTCACTAGAGATTATTTAGAATATTAGGACAAAAAAATCTTTTTAAGGCCGTTAAAAATATGCTGTTTATTTTTTTAATTCTTAATATGAAGGTAAAGTACTCCATTTTAGAACACCACATAAAGTGTTGAAAAAAATACTTTATTTAATATATCGACGCTTTTTTACACTTTAAATAGTGTTTTGTTTTGATACATACTACAATTTATTTAAACATGAATTTATGCAATGTTACAGCAAACGCAACATCAAATGAACTGAAGGTCAGGTTACCTTTGATTTCGTCATTATTTCTTTTAGTTCATATGCGACTTTATTTCAACTTGGACAGTTTGCGAATAAATTTAATAGAAATTATCGAAAATAATAGTAATATTTAATTTGGATGACTTAGATATTTAAAAGGAAATTTATACTCTTTAGTATTATTTCTGCAAAAAGTAGGTACCGGGTTTAAAGATATAAATTTACACATTCCTTAACTTTTTTATTTCTTATTGTACAAAATAATTAAAAATATTAGTTTCTTAGGGTAATTCTGTAGTTTCCGAATTATTAATTAGATTTTTATTATCTTTTAAAATATACAGGGTACGATAAAAGGTATGTTTTTTTAATGGAACACACTATTTATTATTTCACCATTAAAAAGATCTTTCACAAGCCATTAAAAAAATATTACATTTTATTTACCTATCTTAATTAGTTTTCGAAATATGATACGCAAATCTGAAGAATAATTTTTAATTTTCATTAGAAACTTAATAAACTTGCATCCGCCTAGCTGTTTTTTCTTTTTAACGAATAAAAGTAATAAAATCACCATTTGGTTAGCATGATTTTGTAATATCTGTGGCGAGCGTAGTGCAGCGGTAACGTACCAGCTTCTCACCGCAGCGATCCGGGTTCGAATCTCGGAACCGGACATTGGTATTTAATCGCTCGTCACCTCGCAGATGGCTTGGCAAACCACTGTGTAGTATTCTGCCTACCCCAGATAGTAGTTATTTAGAAAAATAACGTCCGTGTTGGCACTACCGCGTTGTCTAATAAGGTGCTGTGAAATGCATAAAATTGCATGTTTTAGTGCTTGGATAACGTTGACGGAACAGCGTGGAAAAGGGGTTAAACATCTAATCACCCGACACCCACGGTACTCTGGTACTTAGGCATAAAGCCTTTGTGGAGTGTGAAACAGATAATAAAAAATCTTTCATCAGAATTTTTTTTCCTTAAGGTATACAAGGTTCGAAAAAAATATGATTTTTTGAATTGAAACAGCCTGTATACTGAAAACCCATTTAAAAGATAATTTAAAGAGCGCTGCAAAAATACCATATTTTATGGGTCTATCTTTAATGGTTTTGGAAATATGGCTATAAATAATTATTGGGAAATAATAAAATTATTGCCATAATACATAGGTATATCCTACATATATAATTGAAATTAACACCTATTATTTACTTGGATAACCATATCTCCAAAACTAATGAAGATAGATATTATCAAACGTATTATTTTCTTAAAGCTCTTTAAAACATCTTTTATAAGTTAAAGAAAATATGAAAACTGCACAAGAGTCTGTAACATATTTTCTTAAATTAACATTTTTTTGTCAAAAATATTCCTTCAGATGCAGCAAAAACGCTCCTAAACCTAATGAATTTGCTATAAATAGTAATGTATAATAATAAAAATGTAAAAGACTTTTAAAATATTTGCCAAAAATCATGTTTCCTAGATTTACCACTATTTAAAGAATCGTCCGGTTTCATTAATAAATTAGATGCTGCGAACACCCTGTATATACTTTATTTTTAAAAATGAAATAAAATACCGACTTAGATTCAGAAGAAAGGAAAATGCAAAGAAACACCTCTTCCTTATTCTAATTATAAAGCGGAACTGGTGTCTTCAGGCTATCTGCTTTGAAGAAGAGAAGATTTATTTGTTACAGAATTATCTTCTTTATACCTCGTGGAATCAATTATAAAAGGCAGCGACTTATTTTTATGGGCAATTTTAAAAGGTGTTTTAAATTTATATGAGTGTGGGTATTTATCATAATTATTAAGTGGTAAAACAGTTAACCTCAGCAACAACTGGATATGCGTAAAATACAAGTAGTATACCTTTTTTAAAACCTAGTAGGTAAAAATTAGACAAAGAACGCATGTAAACATCTTTCTAACAGGTTGGACGCATCGGTCTTGGCATATCGGTCCTGCTGAGTATCTTCTTATCACGCATTGGCAAAAATTGCCTATGAACCAGAACGTGTATATGCGTCTTTGAAAAATTCTTACCAAACGGGAAAGTCTTAAAATTATTAACCTCTACTCAAAATAAATTTTCACAAGCAAATTTGTATGTTGTTAATGTCTTTAAAGAATATTATATTAAATTAAATTTAATTAATAAAAAATGACGGCTTTATTTCCAAACGAATTGCCGACTCTTGCACACGGGCGAGACAAATTGATGGACCGAGACGAAGTCGAGGTCCACAAGTCTCGCGAGTGTGCAAAGAGGTTTTCTAACGAGTTTTTTACGATACTTTTTATACGACTGCAAATAAAAAAACATTTTTTGTGTAAATTTTTATTTTAAAACAAACGCAAAACAAAAGTAATGAAAACAAGAAACTACAGACTATAATTTAGCAAACAGGAAACTTCATAACTATTTTAAAATATTAATTGTAATGTTTACTTCTGCAGGAATCGTCGCATTGTTGATCGACTTTTTAACGATGGAGACAACATTTTCTGGCACCTTGCTTATACAGTTCTCTGTCGTCGGCATATTGTCAGTTTTCTTTGCGGCACTTCATTACTCAATTGCTGTTGTGGCTGTGCCGCAACAGACGACATAGAGGAAGAGATCCTCTGAAACATCCATTTTATTACTAAGCGAGTCATCTATATAACTTTCGGCGACTGAGCTGGATTTCCATCCACCATGGCGCTTCAGAGCCAGCAAATCTGATCCAGAATTCACCAATATTGTGGCTGACGACCGCCTAAAGCAATGCCCGGTATAGGCTTCTGGAGTTTCCAACATCAAAAATTTTGGCGATGTCTTTTGCCATACCGCCAATTTTGTTAATTCCAATGCTTTGGCGAGTGCATTTTCCATTTTGATAATTAAGAAAAAACGATCTGTTTGCAGGAGTGGAGGTCGAAGGGCAGAATACTTTTTTAAGATGGTGCAGAGACTTCCTGACACTGTAAATGATCTCGGTATCTTCGTTTTGGTATTCTCTAGTTTAATTAACATTGCGCTGCCAAAATCCGTCATATTTTCTTTTTAAGGAAGCACAATTCTTCTCTTCGGCATGCCCCAGAAAGTCCGACTGCCACCACTGCCTGAAACAAGAAAAATACCGATAAGTCTTTAGTTTTATTCATTTTAAGGTACTTTATGAAACTAGCACTATTTAAAAACAGAATTGGGTAACCCCTGCCTACTAAACCTTCTCACTATAAAAAATGACACCATAAAATAAATAAAATAACTGTGATGCCTACCTTGATTAGCAAATATTTCGTCTGTTCTTTAGGAAGCGGCAAAATCATTCTCGCTAAGAATTTTGGACTTCTTTGGCACATAGTTTTCTGATTTTCTTTTATTAGGGCCTGCAACTTCTGGGTATTTCCCAATATCCGTATTTTGGTTTGCCCTCAGGGTTGATTTTAGCATGGAAAAGGTGCTCCATAATGTTGAAGACTTGTATTTGTTCGACAGCTCTTCAAAGTACACCAACATAACATTTTCGGAAAACGTTTGTACGTTATTTGCTTGTCTCCACTTCATAAAAAGTCGATAACGTCATTTATACATTTTTTCTTAAACATTTTTCCATCAATATATCAGTAAGGAATTCCTATTATATCAGTGATCTGGCTAAGTCTGTTTTACTCTTTAGACGTCCACTAGGCGAGCGCATCGCAACGCATTTTTTCCGTCTGGCTTGTAAACAAGTCGTAGTGCGTCCATTAGAAGCATAGGAACGTTCGGCAGAGTATATATGTGATAAAAAAATTGTTGCTCAGCCCGTCATGTGAATGTCTTGGTTGGCGCCTACCTGAAAAAAGATATTACTTGAGCCTTCTTTTGAAGGTGTAATATTAAAAACAAAACAATTTTGCAACATAAGCAATTGTCCGGATAACGAAATTATAACTTTGCAGTTCGATGATGGATTCTTGAAAACACCGTTTCTTAAACAGGCCATTTGTCTATGTAAACGTTTCTTCTCTCATTTTACTGGCAATTTCATAAATCATTACAAAACCGTAGCATTTGTAGATTATTTACGGTCACAATAAAATAAATGTGTCTTTCCGCGTACAGGCCTTAATATCATATGTGCTATGAGAGAACTATAACCAGTCGTCTGTAAAAATGTGTGTTAACATGGAGTGTGTCCACAGATGGACTTAGCTATACGTGTAAATTTAAAAATAAAAAGTAATGTTTATCATATGGCGATTCTTCTATCTCTTTTATTCTAAAAACCATTTTTTTCACTTAATTGCAAAATATTTTTATTTCAATATTTTTTTAATATTAACCTCAAATTTTCATAGTATTATTATGTAAAATTTGAAGTTTGAAACTAGTCGTATGTTCTATGTAAAACGATAATAAGAGCTGCGTTGCTATGCAGAGGCGTAACTAGGTCCGCAGAGAAGTCCTGGAGCAATAAACAAAGTAAGGCCCACAAAAATGCAAATAATAAAAAAGGAAAAGAAGTCCTTATAAAATAAAAACAACTTTATTTAAATATGTTCATATACTGACCACCTCCAAATATTTTAAAAGCAAAAAATGTCTTTACGTTTATTTTTTCACCACATTTGTTATCATTATTTTAGTACCAAGCTTGAGGGCCCCTTAAATTCCAAGGGGCTCCCCTGAGCTTTGGGGGCCCGGGGCACTGCACCGTAGCCCCATAATTCAAAAAAATTCGGATCTTAGTGTTGTTGTTTGGTACCCATTTTAAATGCTATAAAGTTAAAAAATGTCCGATTGTACTTTAATATAAAGGAAATGTGTTTTGTGTAATAGCATAATTCTAAAATTAAAGATCTACATTTACTTACGTGTATTATATTCATATATCCAGGAAAAATACTTACCTCACAGAGAAAGTAATTCTCAAAAAAGCTATGCATTTTAGTACCTGTCAAGGAAGGTAGAATGTTAATTTTTTTTTCCGCTATCAAAGAAAAATCATTTTTTTATTTAAAAATGTAACAAGGAATACTTTAAACCAACAATATTAAAAAAACAAAGTTTCTGTGGTTTAATTGTACTCGCTGTGTAATGTGCTACCGCATTTACTTGACTTTAAAGCAAACTGACACTTCTAAGTTTTTTTAAAGCTATATCTATTCTAAAGAATGCGCGTGAATAATGCAAAGCAATGCAATCCGGAAATTCGCTTTGTCATTTTTCATATCTCGATTAAGTAGTTTCATCCAGAAACCTGAACTTATCGTTTTAATAAAAACCTTCATTGCATTAGATGACTTGACCAAGATGTTTCTCTTATCATTTAAATATATATACAAGGTTGTTAAGGTTATTATTGCTATATATATATATATATATATATATATATATATATATATATATATATATATATATATATATATATATATATATATATACCTTTTATAATATCCTAGATTCTAAGAAACGCTAATAAGCGATCATCTTTTATTATAATTTTTTTATTATTCTTTATTTACTGTGTTTATGCTTTTAAGAGTTGCCTAAGAATTTTTTATTGCCTTTAATCATTTCCTTAAGTTTTCTTGTGTTTATTTATACATACTAGTTAATATCTACTAGCTACCTACATTTATAAAATACCTGTTTTTATTGATTTGTCCAAACTCTTTTTAGGTTAATTTCTATTGCAACGCCCTCAGGGTAGTTGGAATAAAATAGTGATATAGTTTTATAAATGATTTTTTTTTGTTCGTTAAAAGACCGTATTTTTTTCTAATTTTGAAAAAAAAATTATATGAAGCTTTACCCTTATTTTGTCAAGTAGAATCACGTCCTTAAGTTTCGTGATCGATTTTTGAATCACCCTGTATAATACATATACTTATGAATCCACCAGTAATAAATTGAATGTATTGTAAATTTTTTAATTACCATTTTAACATTCTATTAGTTAATTATTGTTATTATTTATTACTGGTGGATTCATTACGGTATATATCAGGTCTGCAACGATTTTACAAAATGTTTTTTGTAAATAGCTTTTAATTGTTTATAAGAAAATAACCAAATTTGGTTTGTAAGTATATCTTATCAATGTCTTCGATATAGTCTATTAAAATTATGTAAAATTGATGGGAGAGCTAAGATTTAAAGGTATCAACTTTTACACGGGATTTCCTATGGCCTCTCGACACTCGGTATAAAGGTACTTTCGTCTTAAGCAAAATTCATATTACGACTTAAAAAAAAAAAATTGTTGGTTTTAGGTTTTAGACCATGCACGACCTTTAATAAAAAACTAATTTTCGTAAAATTGATAAATTGAAAAGTTTTTAAATATGGGGGCGAACTTAGGCAGGCATACTGTATAGATCTAATCTATTATTATTATAAAAATGTAATATCGGTATAAGCAGAAACAGCGCCAAACTGGACAATTTAAATATTTTTTTCTTTAATAAGTAGTATACTCATAATTTAATTTTTACAATCGGGCTTAGTAGAATAAAAGCGTTTTATAGAAATAAAGTAAAATAATAAAATTATTGATGCGGTTGTTGCATGGGGACCAAGAGTAACTTTATTAAACACGTCACTTTAAATCACCTAAAGACCTATTAAAAAAGCAATAAATTGTAAAAATAATTATTAAATGATTATTTGTAAAAGATTTGTTTTAAGTGAAACTCATAGAATAGTGACTAATAAAACATTTAAATTTATATACAGAGTGTTTATTTAAAAACTTACCACTAAAGTTATCTGCGAAAAGAGACAGATTTAACCAAATCGCCGAAACACGTCAAGATATTTATTGAGGAAAACGTTTTTTGCAAAAAAATGTACGGCGCCCCCTTCAACCCCTTAACGCCCAGGACTACTACACCAAATTTTTTTAATGAGAATGGTGGTCGAGTAAATCATCATTTTAAAGTCTCTGACGAGTACTTTATAACCCTCAAATATAAAGTCAACATATTCACCTACTACAAAATGGCGGTACTTTCATGTACCAAAACTTAACTTTATGCTGCAGCCACACACTGGGCGAAGTTGTGGCCGAATTATTTGTCGAAACATTTAGCAAACTATTTGTAAGCAAGCGGTCTGGAGAAAATTTGGGCCAATCAAGGCGAATGCAGACGAACTACCCGTCCACACAATGGTGTTTGCTAAAGTTTGTCGTAGTTGGCCCAATGTCGGCGGCATTAAATTCATATGGGTTTTCGATGAATGTAAACTAAACAGTTTAAACACCCCGTATCATAAAAAGGCGTATTTCACTATTTTGGTCCAGATTATTTAAAATAAAACTCCTGTAAATTTTTTCGAACAATATTCTGGTAAAATTAAAATAGGATACCAACGTACTTATTTTAAACTATTTCGCCTATACCGATACGAAACTTCATTGATACTCGTACAATGCTAAATCTGCCTAACAGTTTATAGCTGGACATTTATGCTTATTGCTAAAAGACAGAATCAGAATTTATCTTCAATAAATAATAATTCTATGCAAATTTTGAAGTGAACTTAAAAGTTGCGACTACACAAATGGCCCATTGAATTTAACAACTGTCCTGACCTGTTATAGTCTCAGTAAGGTGGGTAGTAAATGACATTTTAAGTTGTAGTTCAGATCAAAGATCAATAAATTCTAATAAACAATTTTCAGTAGTATTCTAGTAGGCTATATGATGTCAAAATAGAAAAACTGCTTTAGTTAATAACAACTTTGTTTTAGGAATCGTGTAGGTGATATGTATTAAATCTAGTATTTATACGCTACATATATAAATGTAGGTGTAAACAGTACCACCACTATATTGCAACCTAGTTTCATTTATTTAGTTGCATCAAAATTAAAAATTTTACTTAATATGGGCAAATTTCTTACAGCAAACCATTGGTAATTCGGTAAATCAATAAATATACAGCTTCTGTTATTTTGCAACAGAAGTTAAATTTTAACCTCCATTTTAATTTATTTTTTAGTTCAAGAAGATTCGCCAAGGGGTCATTTTTTTCGTTTTTTTTTGTCAGGTTTCAAGTTTCAATAAATACAATATAAATTAATATATATTCTCTAATTAAAAAAAAATATAATAAAAAATAAACAAGCACAAGATAATGACACTTTTTATTATACTCGTAGATTGTGTTACTTTGGTCGAAAAATTAATATTATTTATTAAACTCGTAACATTTAAAAATTTTTGAATATTTTTAAATGTTAATAAATATTTTAAAATGTGTAAGTTGGATTACAGGTGTACAATGTGTCCCAGGATATGTGTTACAAGAGGACAAATGAAAAAATAAAATTTGAATTTTGGGAAAACTGATTACATATTCCAAAACAAAGAAAAACAAAATTTTACTTTGATTAGTAATATGCGGTATTATAGAGAATTTAATTTTATGTCCAAATAAAGTTAAAGCAATAGAGAAAAAAAGCTTTTAGCACATTTTTACAGTTTAGATTAAAAATTAATTACAGAACTAAAGGGGTAAATTTATAATAAAATATTTTAATAGAATTCATTGTGCAAACAGCAGCATGAAATTGTAATAAATAATTTTTATCTTTAAAAACCGCCCCCTTTTAACCCATAATGGATTGTTTTGTCCGAAATGGTCTTTCTTCTTGCATTTAACATAAGTATACCATTAGTTTGCTGTAAAAAAAATGTATGAGCATTTTTACTACTATTCCGCCTAAGCTAAAAATTAAGGAAAACCTTTAAAATCTTCTTAGTGCTAAATCATAGTAGACAACATACACGTGGTGCCTTTTTCTTATCTTTGGACAAACCACGAAGACTAAAAGCCTAAATACTAACGTACCGTGGATGTCTTAAGCGAGGTAAGAGGAAGTTTGTTGACACGGGACTTATATACTTCAAGATTTGGGGGAAGGAAATATATGATATGACGACACCACATTTTTGTAACAAGTAAAATGGCTCTTAAATTAAAATATCTTGAATAGCAAAATTAAGCGCTAACGTACATTATGCTGTAAGTGTAGTGTCAAATTAGTAGAGATAATAGAGAATTATTGCAAGTTGCCTTATTAAGCTCTGGAATTATTAATACCGGCCTTATTTAAATAGTGCTTGTACACATAATTTAGAGTTATTACAAATCATGTTGACAGTACCATTAACCTAAAAAAAAGGGGCAAAAATTTTAGTTGTGTTTCTTTATTGTTTTGTGTTGTAGGGTTTTGTTTTACACAATTACAGAATTACATGTGAAAAAGCAAGGTTTTAAGTATTTTTATTTCTAAAAACTTTTGGATTTTGTGGTCGGTAGCCGTTCGGTTTACACGAACAGTTCCGAAGTTAAAATAAGACCAAAATAAGGCACGACCTAAAACCGACATAAATAAAGCCAGGCACTATCCTTATTAAGGGAGTCCTTATCCCACCATGCATCTGCGCAAGCTCAGATGTCAAAATAAGGCCAGTATTATTAGTGCCTGCTCTTATTTTACTGTGCAATATTTCTCTAATATTATAAAATTAAGAAACTTACTAAGTCTGACCAGCTCAAAGTATTGAGATACAAATAAATAACGAATTAAGATAATATTATATATAATACAAAACTTGGGAATCTGGTAGCATAGACGGTATCACTTTTCATTTCCGCATAACCAAAACCTTCCAATATACCAAATTTTGTAAATGCAGCTTAAGCAGTTTTAAAGATATTTTGGAATTGCGGTATTTTCTACTAACTGTGTATAAGGAAATTTTCATTTGTTACTAGAATTTTTATCAAAAACTTTTATTCTACCCTACTTAATTTATATTAATAGATTAGGTTGTTGTTCTACCGTTTTAGTACCTTAGGAATGTTAACTTATTATTGTGTTATTTGCTTAAACGCCATAACACGATTTCTGAATAAAGTCTATCAGAACTGTCTTGTCATAATTTTAACAAAGCAAAAACTAATAGTAGCTATTTATAACAAAGTTTACACCCAAGCTTGCGTTATTTGTTGCCTTTAATTTTTATTTAATTAATTATTACAAGAAAATTTACGATCTAGATATATTAGCAGGTAAAATGTCAACTAATGAATAAATTAAAGAATAATTTTCTAATAATGAAATAAAACAACACTTGTTTTATTAAATACAAAATACTAGTTACATACCGAAATATGTAAAGGTGTCCCTATCTAATTACATAGAGGTTAACAAATGATTTACATTGGAACTTCTTTCATTTACTTTGCATAAATCGTTTTTTTTTTTTTTTTTTTGATTGGAGACTATAGAATATACTGATTTAAATAAAGATCGACTTTTTTTCTTAATTATTTTGAAAATATTGTTGGAAATGTTCTTGTGAAAGCTACAGCTTTTAATATTTATGTTAAGTTATGTTAAGTGTCGCATGAACCATTTTAATTTTCCATACGATTAACATGGCAAAGTTTTTGACGTGACAACGTCTTGTAATTCGATAGACCCGGCTGCACGCACCAAAAACATGACTCATGTGCCGTTACCTTGCGCGTTCCATTTAAGGCTTGAAGTGCAAGCGAGAGCGCGGAACGAGCGATAAAGAGGCACAATCTCCTCGTCGTTCGACATATGTGTCTCTCCTACTTGAGTAAGCGTGCAGTGAGAAGTGAATGTGGTGTTAATTTTTTATAGCAACGATAATTGCGGCGATAAAGGTAATGATTCTTTTGACGTTGTCAACCAGTTTTTCTGTTTAAGTTTAGAATTTTATAACTCTTTATTGGTTTATGAAAAGGCTAGACCAAATTATTTTCTTGTATAAAATTGAAAGCTCCCATGTGTCTTCAATAAACCGTTGCGTTTTTTTTTAAATTTTTTTGACGAAACCATAAAGTTTAACAAAAAAATTAAAAAATTTAAAAATTTTTGTAATCTTATTTTTTTGTTTTACAAAATCTTTAATTTATCTGTTAAAAATTTAACATACAAAAAATTTGAAATTTTGTACAATTTTTTTAAATAAATTGGAAAAAATAGGAAAATATTCTAATTAAATATGTATTATAAGTTAAATAGCTTCGAAACGCGTCGGTTATTCAAAAAATTATAAAAGAGCTTTCTTGTGAGGCGTTTAATTATATACAAGAAAATAATTTAGTCGTCTCGCCTTTTGATTAACCATTACAGAGTTGTAAATTTCTAAACTTAAAAAAACAAGCTTTCCCATGTTTATCGCATGGAAAATTAAAATGTATCATGCGGCACCTCTTAAAATTAGTATTAAGGGCTGTGGCTTTCACAGAATTTTTATAATTTTCAACAGTAGTATTTCGATATACTTAAGATAAAAAAAATAGTAGATTTTTTTTATTAGTCTACTATACAGGGTGTTTTACAACTTATTCCAAAAATTTTCAGGGCTAATTCTACATTAAGAAATATGAAAAAAACTTTATATAAACAATGTCATTAACGTCTTAGTTTTCGAACTACAGGGTGTTAAAACTTTTTTTTTTTATAATAACTTTAATACCAATTGAGATATTTTTAAAAAATTTGGGGGACACCTTCTATGCTCCAAAACACATTTTTTGGCATACAAAATAAAAAAATGGTACGCCACTGTATTTTTCTAAAATAAAAATATATTTTTTAAGTTCTTATTAGATTTAGAACAAATTTGACCTCTTAACTTTTTTTTATTTGATGTATGGTTTTCGTGTAAATAAATAAAAACCAATTCTCGGCATGGTCATTTCGTATCGATACGATCAAATTCTTCAGTAAAAAATACCTATTTTCATTTTTAAATTTAGCATAAAAAAACTGTATATAAAAATTTGTCCTAAACGTCTTAGTTTTCAAACTACGGGGTGTTAAAAATTTTAACAAATTATTTTTTTTAACTTTAACATCCTGTAGTTCGAAAACTAAGACGTTAAGGACATTGTTTATATAAAGTTTTATTACTTTTATTGTAGAATTACCCCTGAAAGATTTTCAGATAAGTTGTAAACACGCTATAGATATACGAAGTGTTTTATTAAGACGTCTTTGTTTTTTTAATGGATCCTAAAAACTATTCAACAGTTTTTATAATATTTAATGTGAAATACAGGGTGCGTTTTATAAAACTTTTTATTAACCATATTTTTCTAGACAAACGAAATATCAAAAGTAAAAATACCATTTCAAATAATTTCGGAAGAATATAAATAATGTATTTATTAACCCCATAAGCTGCACTTCTAGTCACTTAAAAATCACACCCTATGTTGCACCTCTCTGAAAAGCGAAATAAACTAAAGTAAGAAAGCGGCTTTACATAACAAAAATAAATAGCACAGAATGGTTGAAAAATAATTAGACAAGTAATTATTTAAGCAAATTAAAAAAATACTGCAAAAATATTGTTTTATTATTTTAATAGGTGTTTAAAATGGTAGCCAATTCAAATACACGTAGCACCGAGTTTCGAATTTATCCTCAACAGTTTTGGCAACGTAATAGCATCCTTATAGCAGACCACAACTAAACAAAACACCCTGTATATCTATTGGCTTCGCAACACAATAACGTTTATGTTAATTTTTTTTTTTAACGTTATTTTTAACGTTACATTCAGAAAAGTCTAAGATCATTATTTTTGACCCTGTCACAAAAGGTAATTTTTTACGATTTTCTGCTATCAAAAGCGAGCAGCTGATCCATCGAATCAGTGGTTGCTGCTTGACTGGCATATTTGAAACAAAAAGAAAAAAATGTAAAAATGTGGAGTGCATTAAGAACTTTGTAAATTTGTTGCATTTAAAGCATCATAGGCATAACCTAGCCAAACTAATATTCCTTTCTCATCCTTTAACTAATTTATGTTCTGTAAAATACAATTTGTTTTGAGATACGATCGCACTTTGCCTTAACGGTTATCGCTTAATCTCGATTAAATAATAAATTAATTAAGAACTAAACCCAATTTAAGCAACGGTAGATAAAATACTTGTCTCTGGCACTAAAACGGATTCGGATCATTCTCTTAAAATGTCTTCTTTTGTAAACTTCTTTAGGATTTCTTTTCTTAAATAAGAAATAACAGTACTGGGTTAGACATCTGGTATCAGCTGTTTTAAACAATTTGCTACAAGACAAAAAAACATTATACAGGGCGACCCACCGGAAACTGCTGCGATCGATTTCTCAAAAAGTAGGCTTTGGAAAATTTGATAACATAAGTTAGTTAGTGGGGGACATACAACCAAGATAATTTGACAGTTATACCACTTCCGGTTATACCGGAAGTTATTGTCAACTCCTGATATTAAATGAAATTCCCATACAATATTGTTTTTAATTCTGCGTAAAATTCTAAAAATAGCTTATGTATACTGCTCTATACTTCAGTCCAACCGTTTTTGACTTATTTTAATGTTTTTGTCAAAAATGACGCTTGCAAGCCATTTCATAACAATACATTTTTTCTAAACAAAAGCCTTTAATATCAGTTATTGTTGGATTTCTCGTAGAGAAAGATCCTTTTTAGTAGACTGTATTAATATTTTTACAATTAATAAATACTGAGTGGTCAAAATTAATTTTTAAAATTATAGAGAAAAACGAGAAACCCTTCTTTTTTTTCCGTATCCTATTAAGCATTAAATATAAGGTAGGTTTGTATAAAAATATCTATTTCAAAAAGTTAGAGTTTTCGAAAAATTATCAATTAAATATTTATCTATTCTATATAATAATGTTTTTAGGTACGGCTTAGTTTAGCTTCTATTTAATTGTAAAAATATAAATACAGTCTCCTAAAAAAGTTCTTTCTCTACAAGAAATCCAATCCCAACATATATTAAAGGGTTTTGTTTAGAAAAATTGATGGTTGGTCCTTTTGACACAAAATTGAAAATAAGTAAAAACGGTTTGATTTAGGTATAAAACATTATACATAAATTATATTTAGAATTTTACGCAGAATTTAAAAAATAAATACTATACAGGGTATTCCATTTAAAATAGGGAAGTTGACAATAACTTTAATATAACCGGAAGTAATGGAACTATGGAAAATATTTTATTTGTATGTCCCCCACTGACTTTATAATCAGTAGCGTAGTTAGGCTAAGGCAGTGTAGGCGGTGACCTACGCCCCTCACGCTTAAGGGGCCTCGCGGTGAGAGGCCTCCGTAGTTGTAAGGAATAAATGTATGCGCCAAGTTACACCTAAAAGGTATACCCCAATAATATGATGGTAATATACTAATAAATCTTTAGGTGAGGACCTTTGGCACTTTCCTTTTTCCAAGATATAAACTTTTATCGACAAGAGGGGCCTCGCAAATACTAACTCGTCTACGCTTGTATTTGCCTACGCTACGCCACTGTTTATATTTATACCAAATTTTCAACATTTTTTAAAACCTACTTTTTAAGAAATCGATCGCAGCATTTTTCGGTGGTGTATACCCTGTATTGAAAAAAAAAGATAAATAACAAAATTAATAAGTGCAATTTATGATTTATGTATTTCAAATACAATCCTCCCAATGACTTCACAATTCTCTATTCATTTATCTAATTTGTAATTTATACACAAAATTTTTCATAACTTGTTCCACCATTTTTGCTCCAATATTATTTATTTTTTATTTATACAAATTCTTAAGTTCTTGGATTGTATGAAGACGCCTTTCATAAACCCTTTTCTTTTAATATCCCCAAAGGAAAAAAATCAGGAGCTATCAAATCTGGAGAATTAGCTGGCTATCTTATAATGCCAAATTTTAAAATTAAGCGACCGGATAACATTTCTTGCAAGAAGATTTGAGTTTGCCGAGCTTTGTGCTGTGGCTCCGTCAGATATTTTGAAAACCTAAATTGCACACATATTAACTTTGTTATTTTTAATCGTTTTTCTTTCAATAGCTATAATTTAGTAAATCAGCAAAAATGGATGATACTAGATGCTTAACCCCGTATTTAGTCTAAAAAGTATTTTTAGAAAATAAAAAGGGGTGTTTAAAAAAAAGACTCTTTTCGCTGCTAATATGTGGCGAGATGTGGTGCAAAAAGTTTAATATTTAATAACACAGTTTTACCCATATTACACTCAAAGCTTGAATAAAAGAAATAGAGATAAGTAGAAAAATCTATTTTATTTAAACAAGGAGATATAAATACATAAAATAATAGACTCAGCTTGACAAATATGCTTTTATATTTTTGAGGGCACGAAAAGTGCTTTTGAATTTTTCCGAATTGACTTAAATAACTGAAAAACACTAAATAAAAAAATCTGTGGAGTTATAAAACTACAAAAATGACAGACCAAGATGGACCATAGTATAACCTACTACATATTTTGCTACACAGTGCGTAAAAATAACTACTGCACAAAAACTTGTCATTCAAATAAAAACCCGTATAACAATGCACACTAAATTATATATACCTACCATTTTCCTGCCCAGGACAACCTAACATCTTTTACCAGGAACAAACTTAAAATAAGTTTATAGGAATACTATTCTACAAAAATAAATAAGAAAAAAGCTTCCTTCTGCTTGTATGTTCCGTGCACTAAAAGGTTGCATCAGTCAAACACTGTCCAATCTGGAAATGCAGATTTTCACACCAGCCAAAGGTTTTTTCAGAGCTAGTGTGAAAACGACCAATGCGAATCATTTTTAAAAAAGATGGTGTTATCTTTTTTTAACGTTTTTGAGAATCACTCACGAAGAAGTGCAAAATAAAAATAAGAAGAGCAATTCGAGCAAATAAGTGAATATTCTCACGGTCTTCTACGGAATGTGCACTGCAAAAGAAGAGATGTGATTAGTGGACAGTTCTTTAAAGGTGTTATTTATTAAAGTAATTTCCTAATGCTAAGGATACAGTTTATAAATTTAAGCAAGAATAATTGAAAAGAGCGTAGTCTCATATCCCTTGAATAGTATGACATACTATCTAGTAAATTAACTTACCTAAATAATTTAACGACATTCCTTTAAAAACATATATTGCTTAAATGTAAACAATATTTTAAAGTGCTTTCGCAAATACTTTGTTTATATAGTTAACCATAAGGCCTTATTGTATTTTAAACCGAGTTCAAAAAGAAGAAGGAGATTTTAGGTTTGTCTATAATATTTTTTTTATTATGTATGTTCACCGCTTACTTGGTAAATTGTATAACAATTTTTTTTTGTTGTATCCTATAAAAATAGGGAGAAAATCTAAAATTTGGAAGGCACGCAAATGCTTTTTTTAACCTTTCTTTCTGATTGCTGCATCTGTTGTGGACCGATTTTAAATATTATTTTTTTATTTGAAAGAGTACACTTTCAAGGTCCGATTGGGAATTAAGTCAGGATTTAATGTTGAAATCCTGGAAAAATCGGAGAGAAAACCTTACATTTTAAAGGCACGTACATTTATTCTTTGTAAATTTCTGAAATTAAAGAGATATTTGCGTGTTGTAGATAGATATAGAGATCAAAGATTATATAATAAAATTTTTAAAAGAAGAACATAAAAAACTTAAATAAAAAATATATTAAATCGACTCGAAAAAAAACAATTAGTACCTACTATAGCTGGCTAAAAATAAATAAATAATAAAAAAATATAAAAATTAGGTCAGTAAATACACATATTAACATAGTAAATAATAATAACTAAATAAATATAATCTTTTAAAACTTTAATAACATGTGGATAATTAACAGACATAATTTTTAAAACCTTTATTATTTATTATTTCTAGCCTCTTAAGTAATAGTAGGGGGAGCCTACGTTGCAAAATGGGGATTTACTCGATGCGTCTTAAAGACCTATTGGGTTGCAAAACTTAGATGATAAGAAAAAAATGTATAATATATACCTTTTCATAAGTGGGG
Source organism: Listronotus bonariensis (assembly GCA_014170235.1). Lineage (NCBI taxonomy): Eukaryota > Metazoa > Arthropoda > Insecta > Coleoptera > Curculionidae > Listronotus > Listronotus bonariensis. The sequence goes on along the minus strand of JACEGR010004718.1, from coordinate 42,914 downwards.
AAGCGGCTATAAATTTTATCTATGTCAAAAAATACTGTTGTTATTTCGGCTTGTATTGTGGATATCTGCATATTGTTTTTTGTATCTTACAATTCATAAAAATAAAAAGACCTCCTTATTTATTTTTTTATTTATTTATTCCATTTAGGATGTTTGGTTGTCGGGTGGATGGTAAATTTTACCTTAGAAAAAAATATTAATTAATAATTTACTTTCTATAAATACAAATCACGAAATATTTTTAGGTTTAAGAGTTATCCTTATCCGTTTTAGTATATTTTCCCTACAATTTCGAATTCATATTAAAGCGGCTCTCAACCACCTTATGTGTTGAATTAAAATAAATGTGTATCAATAACTAAGAAATATACTTTTTAGTCTACTTTCATAATTCTAATCGCTATGTTTCTATGTTTCCCAGCTAAAATAAAATTGAGGTTATATAGAAATTAACTTATTAATTGCTTAGAATCAATCAATTTCACGTTCACGCAGCTTAATTGGGTGGTATGATATTAATTCAGCACAAAAGTTTTTTTAACCAAGCAGTAGTTTATACCACAAAAGTAAAAATCAATACCTAATCAATATGCCATAATATGTAGCAAAAAGCAATCCCGGAAGGAAATAGGCTAAAGATATTTGAAATATTTCCTATAATTGGTGTACGCCTACTTTCAAGGAATTCACCTTTTTGATAAAGCTTTTTATAACAACTTCCATTGCTAATAAGGCTTACCAATCATCATTAACCCCTCAAATATATAAACTACTTTAAGACTTGTTAATATAAATGACAAGTAGTTTTGTTTCTCACAATCAATTAAAGTACATATTTAAAAGATTTTTTTAGTTGTGTATAATAATATTGGGGGTGATTTAATGACATATTTATTATAAGGTTTAGTAATGTAAAGAAGTGTAATGGATTACTCATTATTGATTTTTATTAGTTAGAATGAGTGATTAAAACTGCATCAAGTAAAAGAATATGCGGAATTTTTATACATTTAGAAAAAAATAATAATAAATAAAATGTTTACCCTATTTATTGTTTACAAATAACATCTTTTAAATATAAAAATAGGTTAGATATATTTTTTTCGATAACTTGTGGATAAAACTCTTTATATACCTGATCCAAAGGTGCCTTAATAATGGACCGTCATTTTTATTGGTTAATAAAACTGCCCATTAAGATGGCTTAAAAATACTTTTGTCTAGAAAGGCTGTAAACGGAAGAACTGATTTTTGCCCAATATTTTTAAAGCTGTTTTAAATGGGTTTTTTTTAATATATTAATTTTATAAAATTTTAATTCCCTTAGTGTTATAATATTGCTTTATTTTGTTTTTAAATTTAAATAGCCTAAATCAAGAAATTAAAAAATATATTTTAGTTTTTAAACAAAATGTGGATCATATTTTGATATATTGTTCGATTGGTATTTAAAAATATGGAATATGATTCGTTTTTTCCGAGGAAACCTATGTTAAGTGTAATTATGTCTGTTTAAAAAAAAAAATTAAAGCAGTAGTTCTCAGTAATGTATTTTTAAATATTATATGTTTTTTTCTCTTTTGTGTTTCCTGACCACTTATCTCTTCTTAGTAAATCGGTAAAATTATACCTAACTGTATGGACAATTCCATCTTTAATCAGCTTGGGCAGACTTTTAACGAGAGCAGATTAAATTTTAAAAATATTTAAACATATATTGGGCATTTTATTTTAAAAAATTTAAGTCTGTTTATGTTACCAATTCTTCATAATTCTTCTATATAATATTAACCCTAAAATTTTAGTATAAGAATCATTGAAGAAACATAGGTTAACTTTTTAAATCTAAAAGTTAAGAACTGTACAGGGTGTTACATTTAAAATTGGCAAATAAATTGCATTTAGAGGTAACTAATATAATTTTTTTTTAAGTTTAAAAAATAACTTTAGTTGATGACACTATATATTTTTTAGCAATAAAACATGTCATACAAAATCTAAAGTAAGGGAGTTTATAATATAATTTTGTTCTAGTCATAACTTTTCTAAAAGTCCTACATATGTTAAAGACGTTACATTTTTGATAAAGGGGTGGCAAAAGAAATATACCTTATTTTTACTACTAGAATCTAAAAGTGGACTATTTAAAAGGTGCTTAATAAAAAAACATAAGGTTTTTTTATGAATCTCTTTATTTAGGCACCTTGTTAAAATTTCTATATTTTAAATTTAGCTTTAAAAGTACCTGCATATGTCTATAAATAAATATATTTTTAAAATACAGCGTGTCTTCGGAAGTTATTACCAAAGAATAAATCTAATTATCAACTCCAAGAAAAAAAACACTTTTTCATAAAAAGTATTAGATGGTGAGAGATGTACCATTGTGTCCAAAAAAACTGAAAATACAAATTTTAGTTTTATCTTTTAGTTACTATGTTGGGTTCTGATGTTATCCAAATATAAAGAATTCAATATCTTAAAGACCAAAAGACACTTTCCTGCTTGGATTTTAATGTCTCAGATTTTTTGGACACGATGGTACAGGGGCTTCAAAAAGGTTCTGGTATTAAATTATAGCATTTTTTAAGCAACAAACCTTACAATTTTTTAATGCTCAGTTTGATTAAATACTTTTTATGCAAATAATAGGAAAATATATTACTTTGCTAAGTGTTGTTATGATAGCTAAAAATGTTTTTTCTTCATTCATTCTTTTTTAATTTTTAATTAGTAGAGTTAGTCTCAAGAAAAACTTCTTTTGACTTGTATGCCTTTATATTTTAGGGTTATTTTGGATGACGTATTTAAATTATAATTAGAAACAGATGTTTTGTTTTTTTTTATCTGCACTCTAAACGATAGTTAGGAATAAAAATCTATCAAATTTTGACACTTGTAACATATTAACAAAATAAAAAAAGTAACTTGCACAAAGCCGTATAGTTTTTTTTTGCTTATAGATGTTTAAAATAAATAAATAAACATTTCTAGCAGTTAAAAATATTTTTCAGTAACTTATCTCGGTTATTTTTATTATATATATTTTTATAACTTAAGTTACCTATATGGCCGACGTCTTGTATACATTTTTAAACAAGTTCCTTTTAGAGCTACCTTGTACATCAAACTCAAAAGATATTTTGGTATTTATTTATTTTGTCACCAAGCAGGGCTCTTAAGTTAATAATACCCATTTGGTAGTATCCATTCACACCATTATTGTGACAGAGACCAATGCGTTTGTGGTGCGCCATTCTACATAAATAAAATTTAAGTTGGAGAAAATTTTAAAAGAATAGCAACTATTCCTATCCAAGTATAGCCACAAAACTATGTCCCGCATTCTTAAAAGCTATTATTTCCATGCCCCAGGTTTGGTGTACGGTAAACAAACGGTAACACTGTTTAAATAGCAAAATGTTGTATGCAATTTTAAAATCCCATATCGATTGGACTGTATAGGATTGCATTGTGCTTTATAAAATTACGGGAATTCTTTACACCAAGCTACGTGTACCGAATAGAATAGAATTTTGTAGAATTCAGTGTATGTGCGAGGATTTTGCAGATAATTATATGGATAATAACATAATTACTGTTTTGTATTATTGCAGTAATGTGGTGTATCATTAAACTGGTTCGTATTCCTTTGTATTACTATTTTGCGTTTAACAATTTTGTATTGTAAAGTAAACCCTTAAATAATGCCAATTTTCGCATTATGGGTTGTAATTATACAGTGCTTGTCTAAAGTCCGGACCCCCCTTCTAACTTTTAAATTGTTTGGTAATTTTTCATGAAAATATAAGGACTTTAGTAAAACAACATTAACCAAATTTGTCAAACTGACAGCTGGGCGCTATTTTAAAAGAAAAAAATTATTAGAGAGGGGGTCCTATATCATATCATTTTAAAGCTCCTGACAAGTCCTTTATAACCCCAGAATAAAAGGTGAATAATTTAACCTCTTAGAAAATGACGGTATTTTAAAATTACCCAAATACCTGATTTGAATGGCCTTATCTTCAAAACTAATGAAAGTAGATATACCCTATGTAGTATTTTCTTAAGGGTCTTTTAGATATCTTTTTAATGGTGATATAATATACATGGTACGTCATTAAAAAAATGTACTTTTTGTCCTACCCTGTATAGTAATACAAATATTACCCTTAAATATATTCTTAAAAGAGCTTTAAGAAATACCACATTAAGTTTATCTCACTTTATTAGATTCGGATATAGGGCGATCTGAAACAGGTATTCAGGTAATTTTAAAAGTACCGCCATTTCTGTAGTAGGTTACGGTATTGACTTAATATTCTGGGGTTATAAAATACTCGCCAGGAGTTTTAAAATTATGTGCCACGAGACCCCCTTTTTATTTAATTTTTCTTTTCAAAATGGCGCCCAGATGTCAGTATGACATTTACTCTCTAAAATTTGGTTTATGTTGTCTCACCAAGGTCCTCACATTTTCGTGTAAAAACACCAAACAATTTAAGTTAGTAGGGGTCCTGAATTTAGACAAACATTGCATAGTTTTAGTTATTTGAACACAAACTTACAGCCATACCAAAAAATTGTTGAAAATATGGACGGAGTAGAGTTGAAACAGTTGCAGAGGCAGCGTTAAATTCAGTGGGTGGCCCGAGGGGACAATCCGTCTCAAAGCAAAACTCCCCCTCCTTCAAAGAATTTTGGGATTTTAAATTAAATTTGATGGTCTAATCATAAGTATGAATGTAATCTAAAAGTACACAAGTTGTTTATTTGGTTTTTAAACGTGAGGACCTTTTTTTGTTCCAGGATCCCCCGGGAATATTAAACTTTTTCCCTAAATTCAAACACTGTGTAGAGTTTATTCGTTTGTTTCGAACGCAAAGAAATCAATCACAGACAGTGGCATAGGTAGAGGATGGTAAAGTCGGAACTCTTCCAAGAAATGGATTTTTTTAAGAAAAAAATTTGGAGGGAAAAAAGGTTTTCACCTTTAAGACGAAGCCCTTTCCCTGTCAGGACCCCCTTTCTTGATATTTCCTTTCCAAGAAAGATGTTGACACCAAAAAAAAAACAGGCCTCATCTCCAAACGGAGAACTTTTTCAGCATTTGCCCCCTCTTTTTCTTCTTAAATTGCAGTTAGTAACTACAAAAACAAAAAGTGTACCTTCTTTTCTATAAAACAACCACCTCTTGGGAGCCCCTTCCAGCTAGTGACCAGGGGCGGACCACCCCCTCTCACTACGCTAGTTACCTTAGATTCGTTATGCCAAAATATTAGATTTCACCTTTATTCTTAAGATTTTCGGCACAATGTTTAAAAACTGCATGTAAAACATTGTGATTAACATACCGACAAAAAAAGGACGCATTTGCCCAGTCCGACACACAAAACATTTGACATTGACAGGCTGAGTTAAAGCGCCACTTCCATATATGGCAGTAAGAATATTTGTGGAAGACTCATCAAAAGGAACCCCCTAAAAAAGTTTAAAAGTGTTATTATCATGAAGTTAATTTTATTATTGGCCCAGGGACTATTTGATTTTTAAATATAGTCTTTTATTTTTCCACCCTGTATATCTTGATTATTTCTGTTAATATTAATATAAATTGTATCCCCGTATTTAAACATTCAGTCCGTTACTGCATGCATAAACATTTTTCTTCATTTTTAATTTTCTTCAACTTCCTGTAGTAATTTAAATATTTAAATAACTAACTTGAAATGGCTGAAATATCCGCGCAAATACCAAACTGACCTTTAGCTATTTACGACATCGTGCGCAAAGCGTCCATCAGTCAAACAGTTGCAAATCGCCGCCGCTAAAGCCACCTAAGGCCATTTAAATGGACCAAATAAATCCCGTTCCGCATTTTTAATTTTTTGACGTAAATGTTTTCTTCTTTCCACTTCTTCTTATTTTCTGTACTTTTAACTGTCCGATTCATTTAGTCTTGATGTAGTGCCGCTTCGTTCAGGGTGAATAGATTTTAATGTTTGAATGATCGATCTTCCGATCTTATAACGGATATCGATTAGTTTATTGCTTAAGTATTTTCTTTTTTGGGTTTAATTAAAAATGAATACGGTCTTTTTGTATACCGAGTGGCAACGATCAATATCCAGCCTATTATTTTATATTCTAAGAGCCCGCGTGCGGCAAACTTTCGTTATTTTGTAAAAGCTGAAAGTTTTCAGTGCTTCGAGACCATAAAGTTTGACTTATAGTGGCTTTGGCAGGTACCAGGTACCAAAAGTTAATGAATCAAAACTTAAGTTTTTTATTTAGTAAAAGCTGATTTTTATATATGTTGTTTGGGTATACACCTATTAGAAGATTGTGTCCTCCATCGCCAGACAGTTTGGCAGACAAATATTTTGGAAGGGGCCCAATATTTCTGCTATTTAAAAAGATGACAAAAAGTCCTAAGTAAGAGTTGTAGGTTTTCAAATAGGCATGTCCTTAAAATATTTCAATGTATACGGAGTGTTTTAAAAAAACTTATTGGTGTGAAATTAGTTTTTCAAGAATTGTTTTTTGAACACTTTGTAAACATCAAAATATTTTGGAACATGCCTTTTTGAAAACTTTTAACTCCTATTTAAGTCTTTTTGTCATAATTCATTATATAACAGAAAGATTGAACTTCCTCGAACCATTAGGCCACCCCAAAATATTTGTCTGTCAATGGGTTGGAACTGTCAAAACTGTGTGCCGACTGAAGAAATATCTTCTTATGGATACCTAAGTAACATATATAAGATTTAGCTTTTACAAAATGACAAAAGTTATGTTTCAATTTATCTACCTTTAGTTTACTATTGCTTCTTCCGATGTTGGGAGCATATACTAACAAAATTTCAACTTATACAAAATAACGGCCGTATGGATACTCCCCTTCGACTTTTTTTGTTGTAGAGCCTCACAAAACAAAACAAAACTTATTTTATTATTATTATTATGCGCAATAAGGTAATATTACCAATTAATATAACTAAAGTGGGAAATATTCTGAACAAATGAATTAAAGTATAACATTAAAAATTGATATTTTTAAGTACCTACTACACTAGTGTAGTGCTACTTTTATATGCCACTGGTAGCTTTAATTAAAAGAAAATAGTATAATGTTATACACGATTCGATAGGGAAAACTTTGACCCTAATTTTTTATGTCCTATATTTTTTTGTTTGATAGACGGTTTGGAAGATATATCGTAAAAATACCTTGTGGATGCTCCCCCTCAACTTTTTTATATTGGAAATTCTTACACGTAATAAACAAATAAAATTTAATAAATAATAAAAACTGTATCAATCCTTAACCAACTTTGAGGGGGTGGGGGTGCCAGCAGGACTTTTGAGGTGGGTCTGTTCAAAAATCTACTGATGTTTACATACTTTATTCACTCTGCAAAGCATTTGCTTCTATTCTGTATTGGCATTAAAGTATTAATAACCAAGATCTTCGGTTTCGTAGCTTTACATAAAATTACTCTAATGCTGACTGTTATCCATTCTTTGTTTTATTTAGGTTGTTTGTGGATCATGGCTTATAGGCTTTTCTAAAATTTAATGCCCTGCAAACCTGCTTGTTCCTAGCCAGGAAACAAACAAAAAATCGTGTAACTTTTTGTAAATATGTTTTTGCCAAATTGGATCTAAATACCAATTTTTAACAGCTTATTAAGTCTGTTGCAATCAACATTACAAGAATTTCCTAAATTTGAATCGCGAATACTTTTTAAAATTTTAATTTTATAAGGTACTTCTGATATAACACCTGTAGTTTTTCCTGTACCTACTTTTTATTGGTTTTAAAGAAAATAGAAATCCAAAAATGCCACAACGGACACGACAGCGCATTATTTAGTTTTTTTGAAAAGGAAATGTAGGGTCCATATCCAAAAATTTATTGGGTTAAAATAAAAAAAAATTTGAAACTAAAAGTTTTGAAAAATTTATTTTAATTAAATTTACCAGTTTGTCAGTCAAATTTCGAGAAGGATTTAATTTGGTATTATACAGGGTGTTTCCTTATTAGGGTAAAAAAGTAAAGGGCTGATTCATGACCCAATTTCATAAAATGTAAAAGAATTGTTTATATAAACATGTCTCAATTTTTTGTTTGTTTTAAGATAGAAGAAGTCAAAACTTTAAAATTTTGAAAGCACTTATTTTATTGAAATCTGTTAGGTTATTCAGTGTGTCCCTAGGATAGGTGTTACAAGAGGACAAATGAACCAAAAATTTTGGAATTTTTAAACGTCCTTTTGGGAAAACTGGTCGCATGATCAAACACTAATAAATACAAAATTTTACTCCGATTAGTGAGATACAGGGCGAGTAATATAACTAAAAATATGGAAAAAAGATCCAAGAGTAAAGTAGCCACCATTATTTTTAAAAATCGGACAACATTATACTCAAGTAAATGTTAGTAGGAATTAAATATTATGTCAAAAACTCTTTTTCTGAAAAACTAAACTACAAAAAGCTGTTTGGAAATATTTAAAAACCAAAAAATCTTAATTTTTATTTGCCTAATTTAAAGAAAATATGAAAAAGCGCAATAATTGGTGACCTACATTACTTCTGTCAGAAATACTTGTTCACGTACCACTCGAGGCGCTACTGGACGTAATAAATTTAATTAAGTTAGGGTATAATAAGCCCATTACTGTTTTTAATAACACTGTCAAATTTCCGTTATCAAACTATTTCCCTCGTGGCGCAGTGAACAGAGCGTTGATCTTTAAAGCCAGAAGTCGCCGGTTTGATTCCCAGCGGAGGAGACATATTTAAATAGTAGTTATTTAGAAATAACGACCAATGTGGCACTACCGCGTTATCTAAAAGGTGCTGTGAAATGCAAAATTGCATGTTTCAGTGCTTGGACAACGTTGACGGAACAGGGGAAACGATGGGTTAAGCATCTAATAACCCTACACTCACGGTACTCTGCTATTTAGGCGTAGGCCTTCGTGGATGTCAATTTTCTTTTAATAAGAAATATTAAGGGTATTAATTATAAACATTTTTTTTAATTTTTACAGTTAGTATAAAAAAATAGCATTTTTGGACTTATGTTGATGTGAATTTTTGCCATAGAAGAAGTTCAAAAATAAGCCCCTAATTCTTTTGCTATCAGAAAGCACCTTGTAAAATTAGAATCAGTAGGTACTCTATGTTAAAATCAAGTTGTATTTCTTAAAAAAAAATAATTACTTAAACCCTAACCCCTAAGGAGAGTAAAAACATATCTGATGCAAGAATAGAGGTATATAAAAAGATTTTTTTCTGTAAATTACAAAGAAATATAATACGCTTATAGTAATTATAGCAACATTTATAAAGTGATTAATCACTTGTTCTTAATATCAATAATAAAATAACAGTGTTTACAAAGCAAACATTTTAATGCAGATAAAAGTGTATTTAAAGTTTACAATCAGTTAAAGGTACCCTAAGGCATATTATTTTTAATAGATCAGTTTTAAGTGTATAAAATATTGTTTTATAATTATTAGAACTAAGTGTATATTATGCATTCAGGCAAAAGCAAAAAAAGATATTTATCTAAATTATGTATCGACTTATAGAATTTTTATAACTTATCCTTTACTGTTAAAACAGGAACCTAACACGCTGGTATGGTACAAGCAAACTTTCAGTTAGGAAATCTCGTTTGTTTCCAAACCATTTTAAAAGAAATTTTTAAGTTTTTGCTTACATTTATAGTTTACTAGCTGACCCGGCAAACGTTGTTTTGCCATATAAATAATTTTTAAGTAATTTTTAGCCTAAAAATTAAAAAAATGTTAAGGGTGGACAACCCTTATCACTAAGGAGTATGAAAAATAGATGTTGGCCGATTCTTAGACCTACTCAATATGCTCACAAAATTTCATGAGAACGTCAAGCCGTTTCGGAGGAGTACGGGAACGAACATTGTGACACGAGAATTTTATATATAGGATTATCTAAAAACTTTATTTTTAATTACCTTATTTTAATAGGCAATGTTCCTTGAAGGCAAGGACATTATCATATTCATTCGCTGCCTGCCGTTACGCATTATATTGAAAATAAACAGGTTAGATCCGAAAAGCATAGAGCTAAGCACACCAGACATCACCAGAAAATAAGAGTATGTCAAGATGACCGACTTAGATTTAGGGATACCTACTGGCCACAAACAACAGAGTTACTCTGATGTCTATGTCAGGGCCTGAAGGAGTGGAAGGCAACAAAATTGCCGATCTACTAGCCAAGATAGGTGCACAGGCTCCATTTTACGGACCAAAACCATTCTTCGGCGTAACGAGAGACCATCTAAGGAAAGAACTCAGAAAATGGAAACAATGGCAAAGGAAACTCACTGGAATAATGCTCCAAGTTAAAGACAGGCGAAAAGATTCATATCCCAGTCGCATAAGTACACTAAAAGCTATTAGAGCTTTAAAAGAACGAACTCAGATTAGTTATCAACTTTCTAACAAGTCACGGCCTTCCGAGGTACCACCTTAAAAAGATGAAAAAGACCCATGACGTACGCTGCTGTAGGTTTTTCGATCAATCGAACAAAAATTTTAATAAGCGAATCTTGAATTATTCAATTAAATGTAATTGCCAAATTAGGTAAAACCAAACAGGCACCTGGTAAATAAATATTGTAACTGACATGAGACAAAGTGTCAATAAATCAGTGACAGCCTTAAAACAAATTGTTTGCTGGTGGCTGCTCTCCGTTTGGTTTTACCTAAACCGAAAATTTGGTAATTTTATAATTACCTTTAATTCAAGATTCGTTTATTAAAATTTTTGAAACTTGGCACGAGAAATTGTCATATTGGTTTCTTTAAAAGTTGTCCTACATTTTTCTGATATATGTACGCGCTTCCGCTTGGCGACGCACCACCTGGTATATTGGACATAAGTAGCTATCTAGCTCTATTGGTTACTCAGTAGGTTAGTTTCATTCTAATAATGTAAAATTTTCATAAAAGCATTTTTAAAATGAATTCCCATAACCCCTAATTTACAAAGCTATACTTAACTGACAGTTGACCAGTTTTTACATTACGAGAAGCATTGTAATTCACGGCTGAGCATTTGGTTACAAAGAAGTCTGTCTTAGTAAGGCTTTTGTTTGTCGCTCATTGCCCAGTTCAATTGTTTCAAGTTCTTGTTATGCGCTGCCAGCTCGTGCCGTGAAGATCGGCTGCAACAAGAGGAAGAATTATGGTTAGAAGCCCATTAGTGATAAATAAGAAGTAAATAAAAGCTGCTATTGTTGTTCAGAAGAGATCATTAATATGGTATAATAGTTGGTGTTTACCTAACTGGCCAGTGATATAGTACCTACATGAAGATGAAACACTAAGCAACAATACCTTTGCACAAACTAAATATCTTTTTTAACAGTTTCCAAGAATGCAGTGGATACAAAAAAGGAATTACAGATTACCAGTGGGCTTCACTTGTTTTCTTTCTTTAAAGCTTTCTTGAATTAATAATAAATTGTTAATTCAAGATCATTAAATATCATTTTGTACGTCATTATATTACATAATTGTGCATTGTTCCGTGTGTGTTTTCTATTACTTTCTGTGCCCAAAAAGACCTTAACTTTCTTATTTTTAAATTAGTATCACCGTTTCCAAAAATGAGTTTAAAGTCAGCCGATTTTTTGATATGTTGTTCTCTTGCCTCTTCTGGATAGACCGTGTACTGTCCAGCTGTCGGTAGTGGTTGCGTTTATTAGTTTGCATCATACCTGTACAGGTAATAATCTAAGGTTTAAGAAACATTTTAAAAAACCTATTTTTTATTTTCTTCCCTTTAGATAGGTTGACCAAACATATATTTTTTTTGATTTCCAGACACTTTCATAATTTAACATTTTTTGACATATCAGTAACATCTCTAAATGTCAAGGTCACATCTAGGCGCCAAGGTAACCGCTACCGCCAGCCAAATAGCCGAGGATCTACCAGAAAGAGGAGGAAGAACAACATAAGCAAACCTAAAATTCTTGTTTTCCAGGCGTTGCTACTTGCCGGACTATCTATTGTTACTTATTGAAATAGAACATAACATTTCTAGTACAATAACACTCTATTTTCTACATTTTAACATCTCACCTTTAAATATTTTATATTTTTATGTAGGTTAAAAAAAATAAACCCTTATTATCCGAAAACATACATTAAAGGAAGATATATTATATTATAGTCGCCTTTCCCAGGTAACGCTGGGAGGGGTCTTTTGATTTTTTTGTGCTTTTATGAGCACTTTTATATATAAAAACGAGATTTAAAATAAACAAAATATAAGGGTGAAGCCCTTTGAAGTTAGCTTCGTACATAAGGGTCATGAATAAGGTGGTTACTTAAACCTCTGCATCGTTTGTTAATTTTACTTCAATTTTATTTCAAATTTGTACAATAATATTCCTAAAAGTAAATATTAAAAATACATAGTGTCCGTCAGATATATGGGACGCAAATGGATTTTTTTTAATATTACACATTTCACAAAAAAAATCCTGATAAAGTTGCTGCTTTTAAACTCAAAATACAACTGCCAAAATTGAAATATCTTCATTTGTATACCGGGGAGATACAAAAATATGAAAATGGTTCAAGAGTAAAGTACCCTTATTTCTCAGAATACATCCAAATATTATTTAAAAAAAGAGTATCGTAAATTAAAAGTAGGTGTCAAATATGAAGTCACAGCCACCTATCTCAAAAACCATTTTTTTTAATTTTGCTATTATTTTTGCGCTACCCTGTATTCAAATGAAAACGATGCACTTTAATAATGTCAACCTTCTATCGGATATAATGGGTATGTGATGTAAAACTTTAGTTTTAATTAACAACAAACCAAGAAGTAACTTAATAAAAATAAGTTCTAGAAAACACTCATATTTTTGCGACCAAATAAAAAAAAAACGTATTTAAATTTGAAAAAATGTATTAACAAATAACCGGAAGATTGGAAATAACTGAACCCAAAATTATTTTAGAGTAAATTTTTAATTTTTTCAAATTTAATTACGTTTTTATATCAGATAGAAGGTTGACATTAAAGTGCATCGTTTACATTCGAATACAGGGTAGCGCAAAAATAATTGCAAAAATTAAAAAAAATGGGTTTCGAGAGTGGTTGTAAATTCATATTTGACACTTACTTTTAATTTAAGATACTTTTTCCAAATAATATTTTGATGTATTCTGCAAAATAAGAGTACTTTAAAGTTCTCGCCAGTAGAGATGATGCCACGGCGTCACCACTTCCGTCTCACTTTCAATTATTCTCCTTTATGTTGCTTGCACACGATGTAAACAACGCGTTTAGACAGCGAGAGTTGATTGCCGTCTTTATTTGTATGACGCTTGTAACATCTTTGTAACTGGTTTTTAGTCTACTCTTTTATATTTTTGTATCTCCCGGTACACAATTGAAGATATTATAATTTTAGCAGCTGTATTTTAAGTTTGAAAGGAAAGGGAACTTTTATCAAGAATATTTTTCTTTGTGAAACAATAAAAAAATCATTTGCGTCCATATATCTAACGGACACTATATATTAAAAAAATATATAAAATAAATTAGCCATATTTTATTCTAATAACTTTGCACTAAATCTCTGGTTAGTTATAATACCGCAGGTATAGTTTAGTGAAAAGTGGGATATAATAAATTTGCTACTAATTTTAAATACGTTCATAAACTTTACTAAGTATTTTAGGCATTACGCGTACCTAGAATCTAGGTAGTAATGACGTGTAACAAATGATTCCTAATAAATCTAACCATTTAGCAGTTGTTGACTTTTGGTAGTAGAATAGTAGCTTATTCACTTTTTAATGAAGCTATCCGGAGTCGCATTTATAATTTTGTTAATAAAATTTATGCAGTGTATTTTAGCCAAATAAAATAAATTTCATAATAAATAAAAGGGAGAATTTTTGACAAAATGGTCAGACACGTCAATTGGATTTTTTGTTTGCGCAATTTGTACAACAAAAAAAATGCAGGTAAGTCATGTAACGGTGGCCAATACCAACTTTCCGATTTTAAATATCATACCCTGTATATTATTAAATTTTTAGATTTTCCAGAGCTTTCTAACACATCTCGTATGAAATACCCTATAATAATTTTTAACGGTTTTAAAATCATTAAATGCTTTCAGATTTATTGCCAACTAGCTTTGCCCTAGACTTCGCACGCAGTAAAACCTTCCTCTTAAAATACTCCATCTTAAAAAAAAACGCATCAAAATCCGTTGAATAATGATCAAAAACTTAATAAAAGAATTTTGGTACTCCCTGTGTAATATTTTTTTAAATACTAATAATTATTTTGCAAATCTTTGTACCTAAGCAATTTTGTTAATCTCTAGATGGTATAATAAGATAGTAAGAACGCATTTTAGTTTTAAGGGTTTTTTAATATAACATCTTTTTGACCCACCCTGTGTTGTAATTCTATATATAGATACCAGTGCACAATTTTTATAAACACTTTTTTTCAACTGCAATAGTAACGTCAATATCAAATTTAAAATATAAACTTTTTTTTAAACACTTTGTATATGTTTTTTTTCTGATATTATTAAAAATATATAACCTTACTCTAGAATTGCTCTCTCCTACTAAAAAATAACTATATAAATCTTCCTCCTAAATTACTTTATCTTTAATAAAAACGCATTAAAATCCGTTAAGAATAGTAACGTCAATATAGATTTTAGTATTATAGTTTATAGATAGCCGACCCGTGCCCACTTTGTTGGGCGTTAATATCTAAACTTTTTGTTCAATTATAGTAAAATATAGCCTCTAACACTCCTGAATAGTGTAGCTTTTTGATCGTGAAAGAATTTTTATGGTAGGTTTAGTACTTCCAGAGATTGGTGGCTACAAACAAACAAAGTCACAATCAAAGTTACAAACTTTACCTCTTTACATATTAGTATAGAAAATAACATTGATAATTAAATAAAATTATTTTGTTGCACAAATTCGCTACTTGCTAAAACACACTAAGACTCTTATTTAGGTTTTAATAATAAAAAGTAAACATTTAATATTTTTTGTTACTGATATAAAATTTAAAAAAATAATAATAATTAAATGTGTATCACATTATTTTAGATTAGGATGTTGTCAAGGCGTTCGCGGGGAGCATTTTAAACAGCTACTAACTTGACATTAATATTTTCTTTTTTGTTGTTTTGAAGCAAATTTCTGTAGACAAATTTTTCTTTATTTTTTATGTTAATTTCTGCAATAAATACAAAAGCTTTTGATGAATGTGTTTGAAATGTTCTGAAAAATCCAAAGATTAAATAATATACAGGATGTTCTACTTACAATAGGAAAGTTAGTATTTGCGACCGTTACCTGAATCACCCTGTATACCTACAGTCCTTTTCTTTAGTGTCTCCTCCTTTTAGTTCTTAAATGGGCCAAGTTAAAAAAATAAAACTTGAGGTTATAAAATTGATGTGTAAATATTACATTTTAGAGTGAAATAACAATAGACAATATTAAGATGAAACTAGAAAGGGGGCCTTATGGCCAAATATTTTAAGGCCCCTAATGGAAGTTACAAAATTTTAATTAGATTTTTAATCTCCAATCCTAATAAAGATGCTGGAAATGTGCATGTGTTTTTTTTTCGAACCTTTTTCTTTAATGTATTTTTAATGATAATACAGCGTATCAACTTCGCACCATATGGAAAACTTTTTTATTATTAATTCTACGAAAGCAAGTAATTCTTTATAAAAAGTTCTGCATGGCATTAATTTTTGCAGTGGTATTCAAGATATGTCAAAATCCTAATTTTGCCTAATTTTTTTCGTAAAAAATATTTTTAAAAAAGTTTTCTATATGGTTTGAACAGAAATCTTAGAATTTTAACGCTCTATAAATAGCTCGAAAATTGGGCGATTTAACACATAGGTTCATCCGCACTTTTCTTTTTATAATCAACTATTGATTCACATTTTTGGGTTATATCATTCTATTTTAAAACATTCTGTATATTTAAGGGCCAAAATTTAACCTATCCTAAATAAAAAATAGGAATTATTTAACTTTGTTTAATAGTAAATTTAAATAATTATTACCCTAAATTATTATTTCAATAATTTAAATCCTTAACTATCAAATTATAACTGTTCTGATTTAAGTCTTAATAACCCTTTATTTATTTTCCTTGTAAGTATAAGTACATGTTTAATCATTAACGCATTAATTTAATTTACTAAACAAAACATAAATAGCCTAATGCACTAATTTACAGCACTAGATTCCTTATATAAATGGTATTACTTATTACCCCCATAACTCTTCTTTTCATTACAAACGATCTTTGTTGCTTAGCTTTCACGTTTATTTTTTAGCTATGTTTAATTTTCTTTTGGCAGTAGTCTTTGCAAAACTCTGAGATAATAGAGGAATTACAACATAACCTCTCATTTAAAGAAGAGATGGATCGATTAAATAACTGTTCTGGACAGTAGGGGATTGTAGGGATTAACCATTCTTCGTCCTCCAGAGGAGGGAGGGACGGATGACGTCACAGAAAATTTAAAAATCTTTTGCTACGTTTGCTTCTGTACAGGTCAGTTCTGTACAGATCGCTACCAAACAGGTCGCTTTCAAACAGGTCACTTCTGTACAGGTCGCTTCTAAATAGGTCGGTTTGTTGAATCGGTTTGTCGGACGGTTTCTTCTTTAATAGAGAGGTTAGGTTGTAATTTTTTTTATTTTTCCCAGAGTGGCGCAATGCCTACCTGTCGGCGATTATAAGAAAGTGTTTTTTTATTTTTAACTAACTTCCTAACTTCTTTATTTGTATTATTAAGCTCTAAAAACTACAATTATTTCCCCATTTAACCGTCTTTGTAGCTGCAGTAGTTTCCGCGATCCCTATACTAAGCATCGAAAGAAACTCACCCTGTATAAACTAAGCTTTCAATTTTTTTATTCTTTTATTAATAGTCATTTTCTGATGCACATACCTTATATAAAGTAATCCAATAACAACTAAAACATTAAATGTCCTTATTAACTTTATAAGATGGAATTAATTTACCCTGTAATTTATTTACGATACAATAACACAAATTGCGTAACGAAATAATTGACATCGTTGAATCTTCTTCTTAACTGTCATTACCCCATAACTCTTTTTTTTTATTTTCAACTAACTTTCTTACTTTGATATTGTTATAACCAAGTTCTAAAAACAACAATTTTACCCCATTTAACCGTCTCTGTAGCTGCAGTGTTTTTCGAGAACCCTGTACTAAACATCGAAAGAAACTCACCATGTATAAACTAAATTTCCAATTTTTATTCTTTTATTAATAGTCATTTTCTAATGCACATACCATCTATGAAGTAATCCATTAACAACTAAAACATATAAATTTTCTCATTAACTTTATAAGAAGGAATTCATTTACTCGGTAATTTAATTACAATAAAAAAATACAAATTGCGTAACAAAGTAATTGACAGCCCTTTAATTCCTCTTCTTAGTTGTTATTACCCCACATAACTCTTTTTATTATTTTTAACTTTTTAATACTTTTAATACCCTATACGAAGTAATCCATTAACAACTACAAACATGAAATGTTCTCATTAACTTTATAAGAAGAAATTCATTTACCCGGTAATTTAATTACAATACAATAATACAAATTGCGTAACGAAGTAATTGACAGCGCTTAATCTTCTCCTTAATTGTTATTACCCCATAACTCTTTTTTTTTTTATTTTTAACTCAACTTTCTAACTTCGGCATTCTTATAATTAAGCTCTAAAAACTACAATTATTTCCCCATTTAACCGTCTCTGTAGCTGCAGTGGTTTCCGAGATCCCTGTACAAAGCATTGAAAGAAACTCACCCTGTTTAAACTAAGCTTTCAATTTTTTTATTCTTTCATTACTAGTCATTTTCTGATGCACATACCTTATATGAAGTAATCAATTAACAACTAAAACATTAAATGTGCTCATTAACTTTATAAGAAGGAATTCAGTTACCCGGTAATTTAATTACGATACAAAAACACAAATTGCGTAACGAAGTAATTGACAGCGCTTAATCTTCTTCTTAATTGTTATTACCCCATAACTCTTCTTTTTATTTTTAACTAACTTCCTAACTTCGTTATTGTTATGACGAAGGAGCAAGTCACTAATCCCTCTTTTTGTTCACTCATTTAAACCGTTTTAGATTCCCGTAGCATCGTGACTATGTGTCGGATTTTGCCATTTTCAATTACCACTTTTACGATGGTTGGTGTTCATTGACGAGATTTTATTGATTCTTTCTTTAGTCTCTTGACGCCACAGGAATTCTTATTTAATTGACCAGTAAAGTAATAAAACATACGACAAAACTTTTAGATTCTGTTTAGAAAAACTAGGTATTAGGCAATACAGATCATGCCTTATCTATTAAGATTTTATGAAGAAAAGTTTATATAAACATGGGGCCTTAAATCTTTTTGTTCCCAAAATACAGGATGTTAAATTTTTCAAAAAAAACTAAAAATGTCTAAAACATTTTTTAGTGAAATTTGTTAGACTAGATATAAACCTTGTTTAATTAATTATTTGTTTTTGTTGTTAAATAATTGCTAATAGGAAGTTATGACATGTAATTTTTAAAAGAAAAAATGCCCTTTTATGGTCCAGGATTATGCAGTTTAGCGGATTTTATTTTATTTTTCTTGAAAACTAAACAAGCTACGTAAAAATATAAAAATACAAAAATGTTGTATTTTTAAGTGTTTCATTCGGAAAAAATATAAAAGTTGCAAAAAGGTCAGTAGCGTACATATTTTTGTCAATAATATTAGCTAATATGCCTTCACGCGACTCCTCAAATTAAAATTAGTTTAGGACTAAATGGACTACATATTTTAAAAAATATCAGAGCCAAATTTTATTAAAATCGGATAAGGCATATTTGGGATATTATTAAAAACCCGATTTTATTTTTAAATTTTAACACCCTGTTTACATGTAATTTTTTGACACTTTGGCTGTCAAAAATTGAAAAAAATCTAGAGTGCTATGATTAGGCTAAAACGGTTTATTTTAAGTCAAGTAGCCATTGAAAAATAAAATTAATCGTCCTTTGTTGTTTACGACTTAAGCTGTTAAATTTGTCAGGCGTATGAAAGCTTTTAAATTAAAGCAAATATTAAGGTTTTGTATATAATTTACATGCATTCATTATTATCTAATTTAAGATATATTTTAATTAATTTATAAACAAAATTAAAATAAAAAACAACCACTTTTGTATCATTTTTTCCATGTGGCTGGTTCAACTAAAGGATAAAGAATAGTGGATTCTTAAAAAAAATATATATATATATAGGATTGTGTTTAACGCATTGACCTGGACAAAATTTTTGATGCCTTGATTCAAATTACGTGAAGGTTCTGAGATATAAATAAATTAAATATTAGTATTTGTTTACCGTGTGCTTACTTTCTAAATTAGGTTTATGGACTAACCTGAGAAAGTGAATACTAAATACATTTTTAATGTAAAGCAATAACTCTATAAGAGTTAAAACTAACATACGACTATTAGGAAGGAAACCTGAAATTCAAAAAACAATATTTAGGTGAGGGACTATAGTTTTTTGATACGAGCATCATGACAGATATGATTAAAACGCCTAAATATCAAAAACAACAATCTAGAATTTTCCAGTGAAAGAAAATTTTAGTTACTTAATAGAAAAGAAAAAAATCTGTTATGGATCTCTATAGGTCTGATACACAATACGAGTTGTTGACCTGGAGTGGAAAGCTTCAGCCCCTGGATACTTACATGCCAGTAGCTGACTTGCTTTACACACAAGTTTATATTCTTAGCGTAATGGGGGAAGTCGAAAGACGATTGAAAACAAAATATGTTTTAGGAACTCGAATGCCAGTAGGTCAGTACTGGCCCTTGACAGTAAGGTATACCGGGTGACAACGAAATTACTATCCAGCAATTTATTTTCTTCAGTGCAGGCGTACAGTTTTCAGATTTAGGGACATTATATTGTATTATCGGATGCCAATTTTAGATATAATAGCATCTGTGTATTACTTCCGGTTTAACCGGAAGTAATATAAACTTTGATATTTTAAATCTGTATATTTTTTGAAATTTAAATTCTACAGGTCATTTCTGATATAAAGCCTTAGACATATTCATAACCTAACTCTTTTGGTTTTGGAGAAAATGGCGTTTGAAAATGTCCAAACGACAGCATATTATGCAGTTTTATGGGAAAACAAATGAATGCAAAAATTTAAAATGCCTAAAATAGTTCTTTTAAAAGACTCCACCCTTAAAAACCATTATAATACTACTTCCTGTTTAACCGGAAGTGCTGTAAAATCTGAACTTTCTAGTATGTATAATAACCTTGATAATTTTAATGGAACACCCTGTATATTTCCTAGACTTTCCAGGGACAAATTTTTATATTTGACAAACGTGTTTGACAAAAAGATCAATCGTTTACAGGCGGCTTAATGAATTAATGTAAAATCTAGTTGCTTTTTCAATTAGTTTAAAATTTAAAAATAATGGGTGCTATGATTCACGTAGGTTATATAACCCACGGGTTATTTAACCTATATGAAACCATCTGAATCACTGAATATAAGTTATTAATTTTGTATTACTTTGCAAAGAACTGAAAAAGAAATTATAAAAGTTATAATAACACTTAATAAATTAAGTTGCACTTTAATGTTGCTACGGTCTAGCATCACTGAGTATATCAAGAACTACAGAATATTATGGGTATAGTTTATAAAGTTAATGGTACACACTCCTCCCTATTGGTTACGGTCTGAATATATGAAGACATTTTAAGGATCACAGTAACTTAGTATTTGATAAAAGGATCATTTACGTGTTCCCCTAAAGCGTATTTATTGCATTGTTATAAAACGAGCTTTAAACCATTTCCTGTTCTTATAATCTGAACTTTAACACTAGTTTAAGTTTTTTAATTATTTAACATACTCTTTGACAATTGCACCAAAGTAATATGGAGTTTAAAAATGACTTTACAACAAATAATGACATTTACCCCAGTAATCTTAGTCAAATTTTAGAGTCAATCTCGAAATCTCACGAAATAGGCTGAGTGTCTGCACATAGCTTTATTTTAGTACAAAGTACTAAAGATCCCTATGATATCGTGTAAGGAACTCAGAAATATGACAGGTCAAATGTCAAAAATCTCAGTTTTTGCGAATTTCTCGTTATCTTTACTTTTAATCGCATTAATATTTATTACAAAGTTGTAGAACACAAAATTCTTTTAGAAATTTAATATCAGGCATTTTTTGCCTAACCAGCGGATCCGATAATAGAGGGCGCAGAGTGTAAAACACTTTACTGTATGTACATACTGCATACAATCAATCATGATATTTAGCAAATAATTAAGTAAAAAGATTACATATTAGACTCAAAATTACGATTGATTGCGTGGTAAGGTATGTACTTGCAGTAAAGTGCTTTACACTCTGCGCCCTCTATTATCGGATCCGTTGGTTTAAACAAAAAATGCTCTAAAGTATCAAATTTGTAAAGAATTTTGTGTTTTTCAACATTTATAATAAATATTAATGCGATTAAAAGTAAAGGAAACGAGATATTTGCAAAGCTGACTTTTTTGACATTTGATCTGTCATATTTCGGGTTCCTTAGACGATATCATGGGGATTTTTAAAGAGTGTTTTTGTACCAAAACGAAAGGTATGTACAAATTTTCAGCTTATTCCGTGAAATTCCGAGGTGAAAGTCTAAATTAATTGGGCTAATTACCATCGTTACATACAGCGTAGTCTTCGGAAGTTCTTAACAAATGGGACACTTTTTTATTATTAATTTTACGAATAAAAGTTATTCTTTACAAAAAGTCTTGCTTAATGAGAAAATACATTTCCACAAAAATATTTGAAGATTGGATGTACAGGGTGGCTTGAAAATCACTTGTTTTCAAATTAAAATAAGGGTTATTTACTAACTACGGTACCAAACTTTAAAGGGTGATTTCTTATGTCATTTTATAAAGAAAAGTTCCTATAAACATATGTCCGGAGTTGCTTCGTTTCTAAGATACAGGGCGTTAAATATTTGTTTAAAGGTCTGTTTGTTTTTAAATACCCTAAATACGAAGCCAGATACAAAAAAATGTACTACGCTAAAAAGTTGTATTTTTGGTTGCTTTAAAAGAAAAAAATATAAAATATAAAGCCAGTGGCGTACATTCTCTCAATAATATTGGCTGTTGTGCCTACTGTACGCTACTGGCCTTTTTGCAGTTTTATATTTTTTTTAAAGCAAGCAAAAATACAACATTTTTTTGTATCTGGCCTAGTATTTAAGATATTTAAAAACAAAGAGACCTTTAAAAAATATTTACCGCCCTGTTTCTCAGAAACAAAGCAACTCCGTGCATATGTTTATAAAAACTTTCTTCATAAAATGACATAAAAATCACCCTTTAAAGTTTGGTACCGTAGCTAGGAAATAACCCTTATTTTAATTTGGAAACAAGTCATTTTTAAACCACCCTGTACATCCAACCTTCAAATATTTTTGTGGAAATGTATTTTTTATCAAGCAGGACTTTTTATGAAGAGACACTTTTTTCGTAAAATTAATATTTAAAAAGTTTCCCATTTGTTAAGAACTTCCGAAGACACGCTGTATGTTTTATCAACTTTTAGAAATAAAAACATCGTAATATTAATAGTTTTGGGGAATTCTTTTTATCATCATTACCAGACACGTGCACACTTAATTAGACCTCATGGATATAGATTAAACAAAGCATTTGAAAACTTCCTTAATTTCAATCGGTGTACAACATTTTGCCAGAAGCAATAAAAGAATTGGATTTTTCCAAATATAAATTAGGTACACCTTCAAATTTTTTTTATACAAAACTTTTCGGTGGGTGTTATGAGCAGACAATTTCTTGTGGATGTGCAGGACTGGAGGGTTTGATGCGATTTTAAATATGTTTTATTTTTTAATGTGTTGTTTTATCGCATATTTTAATATTTATATATTATTTTTGTTTTAATATAGATGTATATATCTTTTTTGTATTGTGTTTGTCAATCACTTTTTTACTTATTTTCTTGTTTTATGTTATATAAATTATAGATATTAGATATCTTTTGAATTAATTATATATACTGTATAACGTACTACAATTGTACTTATATATAAAAGGTAGTCAATCAAAATCTATCAAAAAATCATATCATAAATGATTTGAATAATTTTCAGGATAACTCATAAAGGTTGTTAAAGCCTTAGGACTCTTATAAGCAAAAACCTAAGATTTATTACGTATATTAATATGTTTTTAAATTTTCCAGAAGTCGTTTTTGTGCAAATGTTACCTTTTTACTAACTACCAAAAAAGCTTATTGTAAAAAAAATACTTTTATTTGATTTTAACTAGAACTTTACTTTAAATCATTGTCTAAGTGATTTGCATGGAAATGTCGATACGATTTTTTAGGGCATTTTACTGCCCTACATATTCTTAATTTTTTTTAGTTATTATTTGGTCATTTTTATTCAGTTAGACTATTTAGGTAATAAATTATCTAATGTAAGATTTCCCCTTTTTTGAGATTCTTTATGGGTGCCTACTTCAAAGATTAGTGTTTAATAGTTATTTATTGTGTTAAAACAAGGACATTTTTATTGCAAAAATTTAAAAATATAATAATAAAAAATAGGTATTAAGGGTGCCTCTACAAAGCTTAAGAAGTTACCCACTTTAATATATTAAACTATTTACATAACACGCTGTAAATAACCAAACCTTTTTTAATATTATTTTTTTTTGCAGAAAAACATGATGTAAGAAAGACTACAGAACAACAAAATCTTCTAAAACCAGCCTAAGATCAAATAATAAGGTAAGTTATATTTTGGGACAGAACCTATACCATTAACTCGGATAATATGAAGTCTAAGGTTGACAGAACTTTAAAAAAAAAAAAAATGTAAGCATTAAAAAAATAAATATTATTTTTGACACATCTACATTTGTTTCAACTTTGACCCTTTTATTTTATGTTTTTCTTTTAAGATTTTTACAATGTTAAAGTATGTTTCACTTTAAGATTTTTACCTCTTTGGGCTACTGAGACGTAACTACTAAAAAAATGAAAAAAGCGACAATCAGGTGAACCCCTGCCTCAACAGTCAAGTGTTATAAGGTTAGGCTATGTTTAATAAAGAAAAAAAGGAAAATTAACAGATGCCCCTTTTTAATTCCAATATATGTGTAATATACAGGGCGGTCATAATGACTTCTAAGGGGCAATAGGCCGAGAAAAGTGTGTAAGGTCGCAAAAAAAAAAAAAATTTGAAGCCTATAAATGAAATTTAGAAGAGCAAAAAAAGGTTCTTCTCATCTACTTTTTATATTGTTGTTTTGTTGCATCTCCTTAAGTTTTTAAAGTACAAAAACCTTCTTCCCACGTATTTCAAAAGCAAAAAACCAGCGGACTAAGCCCTGGAAGGGGGGTATATTATCATGTAATGCCCAAAATGCCCATATTTGCCATTAGAAATGTATGAAATACAAAAATAGCATCAAAGAGGGGAGGGGCATGGCCCCCATGCCCCCTCCCTATGACTGCCCCCTGGTAATATACTCATGAAAATACTCTATATTGGACTGATGGTTTGATTTTAATTGATACAAAACTGATTTTCATGCAGTAAAAAAATGTTGACATGTTTTGCTTTTATCTATTATCATACTTTCATATTGATATTTTACAAAAATAAAATAATGTTTAAAAAAATGTGGACATATCCCTTTTTAAATAAATGCTTTTCAAATGTTACAACCATACCATAAATACTCATTAACCCTACTACAAATGGTGGTTATTCCTCTGAGATTAAGACCCCCATAATCGAGCCTTAATTAATCTACATTTTTAACCTATCAGGCGCCTAACTTGAGATCCGAGAACACCAGATTACCGACTAAAAGCCTATACAAATGTACACTGCAAGAATTAAATTTCATAAGAAATACTATTTGACATATCTGAATTTAATTAATTTAAAAATGATTTTTCACTCTTTTTTACAGTGTGTGTGCAACAAATGGAAAACTTTTTATTTGCAATTTGTCATAAAATATTATTCTTCATAAAAGTTGGTGCATGGTCTCAAACTCTATAAGCAGTAGTTAGTTGTTATTAAAAGTTTTATGGTATACAGGATAGGTCAAAAAGAATAAAAACTACTTAAGAGTAAAGTAACTTTATTTATAAAATACAAAGAAATGTTAAATGGAAAAGTTATTTAAAACTTAAAGTTATGCCTAAATGCCTAAGTCATGGTCTCTCATTTAAGTTTATTTTTATTTTAAGTTATCTGTTCTACACTTTCATAAAAATTTAAAACAAAAATTTTACAAGGTAAATAAGGAATTTTTATTCGATTTTTTTATTTATAGTATATTTGCCCTAATAAAAAGCATATTTGTATAATTTTTTGGGCCCTATTAAATATTCTTGCAACAAACTTGACGTTACCGATTAGCTAAAAAAATATAATGAAGTTTAATTTCACAAATTCGCTTCGATTTGTTTAAACTTATTTAAAAGTCACTTGGTTGAAACTGCTTTAAAGAAATATTAAATAAAAATAATAAAAATCTGTATTATACTGGGTTAATTCAATTTTTCAAAAAAAAAAAAATATTGAAAAGGAGGCCATGACTTGGTATTTAGGCATAACTTTTGGTTCTTAGTAACTTTTTTATATAAATAAATAAACAAACGGTGAATATTCCTCTGGTATGTAACAATAAAGTAATTTGAGACCTGCATAATCGAGCTTTAATTAATCCACATTTTTAACCTACCAGACGCGTAACTCGCGATTCCAGAACACCAAATTACCGACTAATAGCCTATACAAATATAAACGGCAAGAATTAAAGAAATCAACATAATAATGATTAGATCTCAAATCAGAAATAAATGGGAAAAAATATTCACATATCCTTTTTTAATTCCAATATAAACTAGTATTATACCATAAAAATACTAGTTGGACTTATCTGGATTCAATTAATGCAAAAGTGATTTTTCATTTTTTTACACAGTGTTGACATGTCTTGTTTTTATCAAATATCATACTTTTATATTGATACTTCAAGAAAAAA
Organism: Listronotus bonariensis; assembly: GCA_014170235.1. NCBI lineage: Eukaryota > Metazoa > Arthropoda > Insecta > Coleoptera > Curculionidae > Listronotus > Listronotus bonariensis. Next base: position 16,608 of record JACEGR010004718.1, on the reverse strand, counting down.
AAATTTTACAATAATTTAAATCCGTAAATCAATAAAAATAATAGGGAAGATTTTAAAATTGACATAAAATGATTTTTCATAAGATGTAGACATTTTCCTTTTTGATTAAACCCTCTTCAAATGTTACAATCATACCATATGTAATCTTTAACTATACACCTTAAACGAATATAGTCTTCCCGTAATTAAACCATTTAAAATAAATAAACAAACGGTGGATATTCCTCTGGGATGTAACAATAATGTAATTTGAGACCTCCATAATCGAGCTTTAATTAATCTACATTTTTAACCTACCAGGCGCGTAACTCGCGATCCCAGAATCACCAGATTACCGACTAATAGCCTATACAAATGTAAACTGCAGGAATTAAAGAAATCAATGTAATAATGATTAGATATCAAAACGAAAATATAGGGAAAAAATAAAGTGTTTTTTTTATTATTTCAATATAAACGAGTAATATACAATAAAAAATACTATTAGACTTATCTGAATTTAATTATAACAAAAGTGATTTTTCATATTTTTATAATATGTTGACATGATTTGTTTTGATCAAATATAATACCTTGTGTGATATTGATGTTTCACAAAACCGTGTATTGTTTTAAAATGATTTAAATATATGAACCAATAAAAATAATAGGGAGATTTAAATTTAACATAAAATGATTTTTGATAAGATATGGACATTTTCCTTTTGAATAAACGCTCTGTCAAATGTCACAACCATACCATATGTACTCTTTAACTATACACATTAAACGAAGATAGTCCCCCGGTAATTTAGCCATTTAAAATAAATAAACAAACGGTGGATATTCCTCTGGGATGTAACAATAATGTAATTTGAGACCTCCATAATCGAGCTTTAATTAATCTACATTTTTAACCTACCAGGCGCGTAACTCGCGATCCCAGAACACGCAGATTACCGACTAATAGCCTATACAAATGTAAACTGCAAGAATGAAAGAAATCAATATAATAATGATTAGATATCAAAACGAAAATGAATGGGAAAAAATAATCACAGTATCCTTTTTATTATTTCAAATATAAACTAGTAATATACAATAAAAAAATATTAGACTTATCTGGATTTAATTATATACAAAAGTGATTTTTCATATTTTATAATATGTTGACATGATTTGTTTTGATCAAATATTATACCTTCATATTGATGTTTCATCAAAACCGTGTATTGTTTAAAATGATTTAAATATATGAACCAATAAAAAATAATAGGGGAGATTTTAAATTTAACATAAAATGATTTTTGATAAGATATGGACATTTTCCTTTTGAATAAACGCTCTGTCAAATGTCACAGCCATACCATATGTAATCTTCTAACTATACACCTTAAACGAAGATAGTCTCCCCGTAATTAAACCATTTAAAATAAATAAACAAACGGTGGATATTCCTCTGGGATGTAACAATAATGTAATTTGAGACCTCCATAATCGAGCTTTAATTAATCCACATTTTTAACCTACCAGGCGCGTAACTCGCGATCCCAGAACACCAGATTACCGACTAATAGCCTATACAAATGTAAACTGCAAGAATTAAAGAAATCAACATAATAATGATTAGATATCAAATCGAAAATAAATGGGAAAAAATATTCACATATCCTTTTTTAATTCCAATATAAACTAGTATTATACCATAAAAAATACTATTGGACTTATCTGGATTTAATTAATGCAAAAGTGATTTTTCATTTTTTTACACAGTGTTGACATGTCTTGTTTTTATCAAATATCATACCTTTTATATTGATACTTCAGAAAAACGTGTAATTTTTACAATGATTTAAATATGTGAATCAATAAAAATAATAGGGAAGATTTTAAAATTGACATAAAATGATTTTTCATAAGATGTAGACATTTTCCTTTTTGATTAAACCCTCTTCAAATGTCACAACCATACCATATGTACTCTTTAACTATACACCTTAAACGAATATAGTCTTCCCGTAATTAAACCATTTAAAATAAATAAACAAACGGTGGATATTCCTCTGGGATGTAACAATAATGTAATTTGAGACCTCCATAATCGAGCTTTAATTAATCTACATTTTTAACCTACCAGGCGCGTAACTCGCGATCCCAGAGTACCAGATTACCGACTAATAGCCTATACAAATGTAAACTGCAGGAATTAAAGGAACGCTTGCGTCCCACTAGATGCCTCTAATACGTTCTCGTCTCTTTATTGCCTTTTAACATGGAAATCGACACAAGGCATACCACTTAAGCGGCTATCGAGTTACGTCCATCGTTATTATAATGTTTTTCCAGTTAATATATCGCAATCAAATTTCGTGTCTAGCTTGACAAGGGCTAGCTGAAGCATTTTCTATCTTACGCTAATGTCGTTACGGTATTCCATATTTTATTTATCTCTAGGTTAATGGGGTACTTTATAGGTATAGTACTCCTCATCCCTTTATCAGTGTAAGTAAGTGTAAGTAGTATCATGTTAATTTTCTATCAAAATATTTATGGGGTCAAGCATCTCGAACTTCCTATTTACATTTCCAAACAGAAATTGTCTTTTTATTTTTAGGGGAATTTTATGCTCTACAAAAATGTCCCCTAATTTTTTTGGTAAATGCATTCCTTTCAAAGGCTAATATTATAACTATTAATAATTAATGTAATAATGATACTAATAATAAATTTAAAAGGAATGAAAAATGTTAAGAGACCTTTTTGTAGAAAATGAATTTTTCTTAAGTGACAAAATAAAAAAAAATGTTTAAGGCGCGATTACAAGAAAACGACCCGTTCTATGGAAATTTACTAAGAGAGTTTTTTTGTAGAGAATTAAATTTCCTTCAAGATATGAATTGTTTAAAGGTTTAGAAGTAACTTATTTCGAGATTTTAAATAAAAAATGCAACAGTTACTGAAAAATCAATAGTGTCAATGATGCACTCTTTTTCGATGTCATAAACAATATTTTCACAGTACCAATAGAAAAAAATGTTGTTTTTTTTTGGCCCAGTCTAATGTCCATTTTCTGCAAGTTTTAAGGAGCGCCAGTTATTTGTCAAATATGTAGCTTTTCTCTTAACTTAATAAATTTCAGAGAAAGAACTTAGTGGACGTGGTTGTTGTTTTTAGAGCCATCTTACTATTGTTGTTTTCGTCTCCTGTTTTGATAGTCCAAGAAGTGGCTGTGGCCTGGGTACCAGCTTTCACTACTTCATTTGCTTTTTCATTCCTTCTATTCCCGAGAGAATCCAGAAGAGTTCAACCCTGTTGTTCCTGACGGTTAGTTCTTCGTCATCTTGAATATAAATTTATTCATTATCAACTAAGTTAGTGGCTTGGGACTGTTATTTAGCGCCTTTATGATCATGTGGAATTAATTTATTTTTGAATTAATGAAACATCTTATTCAGAATCTATACAATTGATACGTGGACACACTTTTTCTTCTTTGGAAATGTTTCTTACCATTTGCATGAGCAAGGATATAAGAGCTTAAGCCGTCTCCGTTTTGTTTTAATTATTCCTATTAGTAGCATCTTTAAATTGTTAAGGATACATAAACCCAGGGTGGCTTGTTATTAAAACTGTTTGGCTTTACAACATTTATTGACATACCAATTATAGAAACACCCATACTAACTATTTTTTTAATTTATCGCTGTAAAGCTGTTTTTGCAGTTTAAAAATGTTCTTGCATCACATTATTCTTGGTGCAATTCTTTTTTTTTATTGCGTGCAATTTTATTCGAAATTTTACAGTTTAAACTTGCTTGCTATAATCTATTTTGACAATATGGGGTATCAACTCACCCAAAAAAAAAATAATTTTATTCTTTTGCAAAATTCTTAAAAATAAAGTAAATGCACAAATGAGTTTTTAAATGTTAGGTATAAATATTATTAAACCAACACTCGACAATTTTTAGGTAAAGTTAATTGTCTAGTGATATTTTTTTAAAACCAGTATCTTAAAAATTACTAAAATAACCATAATTGCGGGGTTGTTGCAAGTAAAATATCTCGTGGTTTTCCTCTCACAAAAAGAAAAATTGCTCAATCTTAAAAAAGAGAAAATTGCAAAAAAATATGCAAGAAATCTTGCTGTAAAAACAGCTTTAATGTTGTATCGTTTATAACATTTGACCTGAACCAACTTTACAGATTGGTTTAATTGTTTTACTAGTTATTCCATTATCTTGTTTGGCAGGTTTCGATTAACAGCAGTTCTTAAAAATATCTATTTAATGGTGATGCAAAGTACGTTTAAAAAAGGGCATTTTTTACAATAAAACCCGATGTTTAATTGTTTTTCTGTTTGCTCCGCGTTAATCAACCGACAAAATACTACAACGTTACTAATTTAACCGACTTTCTATCTCCCATTATAAAGAAGTTAGCAATATTGCCGACTTAAATTTGATCACCGTGTATACTGCACCTAGATGACTTAACATCCGTTTGTGCAAAATATTGTTTTATTATAATACTTATTCTTTTAATAACTAGCTATTTCCTGCCTTATCCCAATTGGCATTTAAATATTCTTCCCTACGTCGCATCAACTTCTTCGGGGAACTGGTTTTGCCTTTAATAAAATCAAATGGTAATACTTAACATTTCGTATTAAAAACACGATTTATCATTTTACACCATTAAAAAAAAATTAATGTAACCATAGTAACAACTACACAATTGTTTTGTTCATATGAACAGCACAATAATTATCAAAAAGTGCCCAGGCCAGTCATGATATGGATGGATGAAACCATAAGGCTCAAAAACATGTTTTGGGTATCCAAATAGGAGCATCTCGTGACTGTAATCCATACGATTTTTGGCATGTTTAAAAATTGGATTAAAAACATTGTGGTAAACTTGCCCGATAATAAAAAAGTAACATATTCGCCCAGTCCGACACCCAAAACATTTGACATTTACAGGCTGGGTTAAAGCGCCGCTTTCATATATGGCGGTATAAATATTCGTAGTAGGTTCGTCAAAGGAAACCCCCTAAAAGGCTTTTAAAAGAGTTTTTATCATCCATTTTATTACTGGCACAAGCAATAAAATGCAGGCCTTCCATACGAAAGTAATAAAAAATGTATCTTATTTTTACCCTTTTTAGAGTTTACAAGTCACCAGAAATAAAAAAGTTTTGAAGTTTTTATTGCAAATATTTTATCTAATCATTTATTACCATAAACACCGTCAAAGATTTATCGTTTAGATATTTTTTCTAATGAATAAAGATATACATAAATCTAAGCAATAAGCAGCAATTAATTGCTTGTATTTACTATACATAGTTATACCCTATTAACCTTTTCATATACATAGTGATAACTATGACTATTTAGCACCCCTTTCTAGTGTTCTTTTTTCTTGTCTTAATTTAGAATTTTATTCAAATGAGGTGCAGGGCGTTTATGTGTTTTAAGAAATAGTATTATGTTGTCAATATTTTTGTTTGAAGGTTCCAATGCCTTTTTAATGTTACTCTGATTGATGTTGAAGTGAAGTCTTGTGTTTATCAAATCATTGCACGATATCATCAAGTGTTCAACAGTTGAGGGGTTGTTGCACAGTGGGCACAAGGGATGATTTTTCAGATTTTTAGTGAGGTATTGTGAGTGGGTGAGGTATGTGTGTCCAATGAGTAGACGATGGATAACAGTTTGTTTGCGTCTATTGAAGGAATGGGGTGACCGGAGATGAGGGAAGGATTTCATAAATCTTTTGTAGTTTGTTGTTACCCTCCAACAAGTCCCATCTCGAGTTGAGAGGTATTATGCTCTATCTTTTTTATTATTGGTTTAAATACACTTTGTGAAAAGATTCTGTCTATGTATAGACTGTTTTTCGTTTAGGTGATTTGCAAGGTAGTCGGCCTTTTCGTTTCCGTGGATACCTATATGGCTGGGTATCCATATAAAGAAGATAGAGAATTTTTTATAACCAGTCTGTTTAGGGATGTTTAAGCCATCAATAATTAATGCATTTTCGTTAAATGTATTTTGTATACTTTTAAGTGCGCTCTTTGAATCTATTGAATAAAATATACAAACTTATATAGGCAATTAAAATGTCTAGACCAATAATAAATGTTCAAAACCTCTTAGATGAAGTATTATGGTATAACTTTTAATATTTAGTGAGTAAATGGAAACAATCACTTGGATTAGTTCAATAATATTGATATCCTTGTTTGAATATCAGATAAGATAGTATTATTGAGTTACTTGCATTACCGACATAAGAATACTGCTACGCAGATATTTTCTATGCATTTATGCTTGTAGAAATAAAAATAAAAAATAACAAGAATGAGCGTTTTTACTATTAAGTAATAATAGTTTCTGAAAAAATACTCTGTAGTAAAATAAAAACTACATACATATTAATTAATTTGTTACGAAAGTTACCAATCCTGGGTAATTAGCAGTATAAGAAATCTAAGCTCATAATAAAATGCACATAATTTTAGACTATGCATTATAACAAACAAAAAAATATATAAAAAGCTTAAATAAACATAGGTTGTATTTTAAATATTTTTACATTTCTACACTTACAAGGAATCAATTCCAGAGTGGCTTTTCAGTGACGCATATAAAGCGCTCCCGAGTAGCTCAGGAGCATTTCGTTCTACTTTATGGCGTTCCAGTGACGGAAAGTATTATGCACCTAAACTACTCCGTTTTTCTTTTCCCCTTGCCCCTCATGCACCAGCCCCACTTTTGGTTTTTGTGCTTCAAACGTGTTTTTTTATAGTTAAAGATGAATTTTTAAAAATTATTTGTTTAAAATGGAATTAGAAATTAAAAGGGATTATTATTATAAAGCCAAGAAAGGTTTAAAAAACCGAAATTTTCAAATTTCTTAGTTATCTCTCGTTCCTTGTCTAAGGATGCGTTCCAGTTACTATCTTTTTTTAGCAGATCAAGAGCTTCAAGCCCTAGAGCGTGACGCACACACATTTTTGTCACTGGAAAGGTACTCAGGTGACCCTGGCGGATTTTTCTAAAACTGTAATATGTTAAAGTATACAGCAGCGGCACTCCGTGTACTGTAGTATTCTAAAAAATCGACTTTATTCTACCTCACTCGCACTCTGTGGTCAACACGCTTAAACTCGATCAAATTGGTCGCCTATAAGCGAGGTTTCTGAACGTGTCGAATTCTACCAAAATTTTAAAAAGTCGTACATAACCCTAAAATAAATTTAGGTGTTCGTTAGTTTGCTATGATTTATATATTTATTTGGTTGTTTTTGTGTTATTAGAATGCAAACATTTATTTTATTGTTTTTTACAATGATAGAAAAAATATAATTTTAGTTGTGTATTTGGGTGTAGAATAATATAAAGCACGGAGTGTTCTTATATTTGTAACAAATACTTGCGTCATCTCTAGGCAAACAACAGCTTACATAAAGATGCATGCTACGCCGGCAATATTGCTTCCCTGGTAAGGCATCGCAAACCCATCTGAAAAACAAAAAGAAGAAGCTTAAAGAGAAAAATCGCGGCAGGTGCAGGGTGTATGCTAGCAGCCAGGCAGTCGTGCCGCTTTCTTCCTGCTGTCTTCTGCGTGGACCCCTTGGCAAAGAACCGGCAGGATTTCATCCTCTGCTTGTCATTTGCATAGTGTTCTTAGAGCCGGAAATATAGCAGCAACTTTGTTGAATATGTTTTACTTTGTGCCTTGGCAAGTGCAAGAACTGTGTTTTCTTTAAACCTGAAGATATAAATGAATAGGTACTTTAAGAGAACCCAAATGTACATCAATTTTAAATTCTTAGAATATTAAATATACATTTATTTGTTAACTATTCATACTACAGGATTTTGGCTGCCAAAAATATACTACGGACTTTTTAGGAAAATACGGCTGATAATTATACAGTGTACCCCTCGTCAAGATAGGTAGTTACATGTGTGAGGACAAATTTAACAAACATTTGTGGAATTTTTAACGTCCTTTGGAAAAATTGGTTGCATGGTCCAAAACTGAAAAATTTGTACTCGATTGGTATTATTCAGGAAGAGTTATAACTAAAAATATGAAAAATGCCCAAGAGTAAAGCAACCTTTCTTTTTAAAAAATAGGACAAAATTGTGTAAGTAAATGTTGTAAAGAAATAAAATTTTATAACAAAATTTAAAAGTTAAAAATAAAAGTTAAAAAAAGTGTCAATTTTTACAATATGCATTTGCAGTGTTTAAAAATACTTGGCTTAAGGCAGCGAATTTAAAAATATATATATTTATATATAAAATTATTTAGTTTTCTTCTAAATTTTGCTCCCTTTTAATAACAATTAAATTTTTTAAGATCCTATGCTTTAACTTCAAATCTTTGACATAAAATTCAATTCTCTACAACCAACTTTTACTAATACAAATTTTGTTTTATTTTTAAAAATAAAAACTAGTTAGATCCTAGGTATTTTTATACTTGTGCTCTTGTAACACCTATCCTGGGATGGTTAAGAAATTATTTTTTCCAAAACAATTAAAAATTGTTTGAAAGCGCAAGCTGAAGTCACTTACAAATGTTCTACAAATCGTATGCAAACACAAAGTGTGTTAAATTTGTGCAGATGGTGATATAAGAAATTATAACTTCTATACCAGATTATGCATTTTGTCATAACAGTTTTTTTAATAACTTTATCTTCAAGCCATGGTAGCTACGTGGATACCGGGTTTTTACATCTTTGCCTATTTTCTTCTTTTTTATGTCATGGCTCTTGAAAATAACGCCGTAATGCCACTACAGACTTGAAAACAACCATTACTTTCTATAGCATTTTTGGACAGCTGAGTTTTCAACTATACAGGTTATCCGAAAAGGTCACAGATTAAACCAGATAGAGTAAGCCAAAATAGTGTACAATACTGTAAATTATGATATTTATGTAACTTAATTAGGTTCTACTAATGCTTCTTTCCTATAGGTAATTGGCTGTTCAGTAAGTAGAAGTTATACCGAATGAGACAAATTTTTCCGTTTTTATACATATGTATATTTAGGAGCTAGATATCTTCATCTTTTGTGATAACTGTAAAAGCAGCATTTAAAGGTATATCGGCCAGTTAAGCAACAACATTAAAAGCACAATTAGTTATCCTTTCCAAATTGTTTACATGCCAGCATTCGCGTTAGAACATCTTTCCACACATTGCCTTTGAATGACTTGGTTAAGCTGATTCTATATGTGTATGTGTATACAAAATCACCCAGTCAAATAAGTAAACAGGCAATGCAGCTGGTGCACTTACAAAATTAGAGGGCAGCATATAAAGTTTTGAACTTGAAATCAGTGGACCCTTTTCAAAAATATGTATGAAGAAAAAAAAATCAAAGTTGAATACTTCAATAAAAAGACTTGATCATGTATTGGGAAAGTGCGAACCTTTTTTGTGCTATTTAAAAATGTTTTAAGTTCAATTTACATTTTCTTCTAGGGGCTGCAAATAATCAGTTTTCATGCTGATGTAGATATCTTAAAATTGCAAAAATTCGAGTTACCTAGTTGTAGTTCTAAACCCAGGATATAACAGTTGTCAATTCACTTAAGGATGTTCCATGGTATGTAAAGGATACCAATAGTTAACGACCATTGGTTTTCCCACCCATTAGTGCCGTCTTTCTTTAACCACTATCACTCACTTATTTTCACTAACATGGATCTTCGAGAGTCACTAACAACTTCAAACATTATTATTGATAATACAAATACCGCTTGTTTTTTTAATACTTATTGTATCTTTAATAATTCTTAGTTTTTAAAAACAATACTAAGAAAAGTATGGTTGTTTTTAAATAACATGCTTACTCTAACGGTTTATTTTCACTCAGTTGGATCATCGAAAGTCACTTACTTCAAATATTATTATAAATAATACAAATATCGCTTGCTTATGTTTTTTTTTAAATATTTGTTATATCTTCAATAATTTTTAATTTCTAAAAACAATCTTCAGAAAAGTATGGTTGTTATTTAAAAAAAAATGCTTACTCTAATGGTCGGGATAGGGGATACGTCTTAAATATACGATTTTCGATTGCTAATATTTCAAAATTTAACCCCGCAGGGATAATTAAAAAAATCTTTATATAAAGGACATTTAAGAGTACGTTTATTACAAAATTAAAAGATATAATAAGAAAAGGATTTTAACATGGAACGTCCCTAATCTAATTAAATGAGTATGTTTAAATCAGCTCTTTAGGTAGTTACCTACTCATTTCTTATAGCACAGATCTTAGAAGCACAATTTTCAAGTCATCAAATCATATTGAGATGGCTTACAAGAACAAAGACAAAAACACAAAATGTACTCAGTAAACCATTAGATAAAAACTATAGCCAACTCATTGTTCCACTGAATAATATAATAGAAGAAAATTATAACTAAAAATTTACCTATAATTTATTATGATGTCAGACTGCGTGGACTGCCAGTCGATGGCAGATAACAGCCGAAGAATAAATCATTTGGTCGTATCTCATTTGATAAATGCGCTGCCGTAAGAGGCCTGACTGGCCCCACGGTAGCCCTTGTTCCTATTAAGGCTTATCTCTGCAAGTTTTCAATGTGAAAACGAAATGTAATGTAGTTGTTTTTCTTCTGTGGGGTCAAATTAATGGATTTTTAGAAAATGGTATCCGCAGCTTTTAGAGCCATAACCTCCATACATCAATTTATTAATTTTAATATGCGTGGTATAAGACGAGAGGTAAGGGATTTTAAAAATTCCGCGAGAATATAGCAATTGAATTAAAGTCAGGTAGCCAGTGTCGGATTAAGAATCTGTGATGTCGTAAGATATGTATTCCTATGGAGCCCCTATCGTAAAAAATTTTCAGGAACAAAATAAAAAGTCTTTATTTGTACAAAACACAAAAAGTAAAATGCATTTTAATTTTAAATACCCTTAAAGAATTTTTGGCAACCAAAAAGAAGGTCCGCGGTAAACCACACACAAAATGCTCTTTGCGGATCAGCGTTACCCATGTCTAGCCCATATGCTTATTTTTTGCTTTTTATTGCCTAATTTGCTTATAGGTTAGTTGTGATTAGTTCTGGAACTGCAGTTACCTAACGTGCGCACATACTGCTTGAGCAAGCTGTTTTGGTACATCCGCGAGTAATAGAATAACAAAACAAGCAGTATTAGTCACGCATGTTTACATGCCGGGATTTATTTAGATTGTGTCTTTTCCTCACATGTCCTATGTGCGACATTACTTAGTACTTTAAATTAAATGTTCTTTTAATCATTCAAAAAAATGTAAAAAAATATTTTATATTTTTTCCATATTTGTAAGGGTTGATTTTTAATTCAATGTCTACAAAACAAACTACCCTTTATTTTAAACCAGGAATCACCTTCCAAAATAGTTCGCACTTGTTTTAAAACACCCTGTAGAAAGTCTTTATTTATACTTGCCTCCCACTTTTAACTATAACCAAGAAAATTTAAAAAAAAAACATTGTTTATAAAGTTTCATACTTTTTTCATCTATTATCTTTTAAGCACAAGAAAAGAAACAAATTAACATCAAAAACTCAAGAAACACGAAGAGGTCAACTTTTTAAATGGGACACCCTGTATATTATGTCACCATTAAAAAGATCTTTTAAAATGCTTTACAAAAATACCACATATCTATGTTCAATAGTTTCAAAAATATAGCAATTTTTTCTGAATATAATTTCCATTACTTCTGCATTCTCAGCTGAATGCTATTCATACATAGGTAGGTATAATGGAAATTATATCTACTATTTTTTTAGTTTAGATGGTCATATTTAAAAAACTATTAATAATTTAATTATTATTTTTGAAAAACTTTTTAAAAGACAGGGTGTTCCGTTTAAAAACGTTTACCTCTTCATTTTTCTTAAGTTTTTGAACTCCATTTGTTTCTTTTTTTATGTTCAAAAGATAATAGTTTTAAAGTATGAATATTGTATACGGGACGTTTTTTTTATTCTTCTTGGTTTTAGTTAAAAGTGGACAGGGGCGTCGCCAGCCGATGGCCCTGATGGGGCAAGTTGATATGGAGAGCACATGTAGATTTTCACTTGTAGTATGAGTTTAACATCTACGGTGTGCATTTTATTAGGGTATTTTAGTGATTATCATCAGGGATTCCGTTAAAAATCTGCAATGAAGGAAAATGTATAAAGTCGGTTTTTTGTGCCTGCAGCTCAGGCCTTAAAAACCAAGAACTTAACGTTTTGTTAATTTATAAAATTACTCGGAACGCTGACTCTTAACCATTCTATGTTTTATATAGGTTGTTATACATTGTGTCCCAGGAAAGGTACTACAAGAGGACAAATAAACCAAAAATTTTTAATTTTAAAACGAAATTTTATAAAACTGGTGGCATGGTCTAAAACTAATAAATACAAAATTTTACTCCAATTGGTATTATATAGAGCGAGCTATACTAAAACTATGAAATAATTTATATAATAAAGTACCTTAAATTGATGGTTTGGAACCGTTGTCAAGATAAATTGAATTAAAATAAAAATAACAATATTATATATAAATATTTAGGTTTAAAAATTGTATTCTATTTATCTTGACGATTGCCACCGAAACGTCGATTTAGATAGAACATATCAATAAAGCACATTAAAAAATAAAATTGACAACTGTCAGCTAGGGACAAAACGTTGGATCTCAAATCGAAAATCGCCATCTGAGCAAAAGTGATAATGTAAATATTTTATTTGTTTTAAACTAGCTATTAAAAAAAGACAGGAAAAACAATCTGCACGTCTATGCTTCATAAAGAAGATGCCGTTTCAGCACTTTTTTTTTGCTGTTTTGATTTCGATTACTTTCATATGAGCTATACCTAAAATTGATAAACTTTGCGGCTATATCTATTAAGAAGCGGATATCGTAACTAGTAACCGAATTTTTGCGATTTAAAAACCGAAGCAAAGTCCGCATTTATAATATTAGTAAAACAAGTCAATTGTCATTTCTGTGAGAAAAATACGAAAGCTTAACACAGCAATTGTTTAGATTTGATGGAATGGAATTGGTGATTTCATTCCGAGTTTCGTACGTATGAGAATAATTGATTAAGCAAGCCAAGAAAAGAATTGAGACTTTGATTGCTTTACATTGGGCAACTTTTTTAAATTCTAAAGGGGGCAGCTGCCCCCTTGCCCCCTGGCGACGCCCTTTAAAGTGGGTGACAAAATATAAATAAAAACCCAGTACTAAAGCTTTTTGTTTTTAATTAAAGCTTTAGTGGTAAACTGTCAAAAAAATTACACTCGCACGAGAAATTTTATCATAATATTTACTCTGGATACGCTACGTCCAACGATTTTATTAGTTGTCTGATCAATACCCCAGAATAATAAGTTAATTGGTGCGATCTGGTAGCTAGGACTTACCGAATTATTTTTAGCTTTTGGTACAATAAAGCCGTTTAACATAAAAAAATATATATACAATTTATTTTTCTAGAATAGGACCTACAGGTACGAGGTGTTTTTATATAAGAAATAACCATGTAACAGTATGCACCTCAGGTTCTTATAACTGGGAATAATGACTCTTTAACCTTATCTTGGGCCGCATCTTCTGATGGCTATCGCGCTTACGGGCGGAATCTTATTCTATTGTGATGCTGACCACCATTCTTGTACGGACTACCTGGTCGGTAACGGCTATTTAAGGCTTTAGGGAATATTATACTCAGGGAGTTCCAATTGTTTTATTTATTTAATGGTAACACAGATAAAACTTTAGTAATTCCAAAACTACATAACTGGTGTCAACAAATTTATTACACAAGCAATAACTCCTAGAAGATTAGACCTATTGAAAGACTTGATATAGGTAAATGGTATAGAAGAAGAAGTTTTCGCATAGTTTTTATTTTTTAGCAACTTCCTGTTTAACCGAAAATGACTATTTTTTTTGTTAAACGAAACACCCTGTATCTCTTGTCATCTTTAGATTCCTAAGACAATTTCAAATCAGAATGTGACATTAAAAGAAAATGAGGTAACATGTCTTCGAAATTTCTTACTAAATGGAAAAACTTTTAATTAACTTTACGAAAAAAAGTGCCTGTTTCTAAAGAGGTGAAGGCGAAAGAGAGGTGAAAAAATTAATTAACATAGGAATATTTGTATGTTAGATGGAGGGTGGCTTCAAAATGTACCTGGTTTCCAATTATAGATATTGATTTTTTGAAAGGTTTAAAAATTTTTCTTCACTACTTTTTAATTTCTATTTAGCTAAAAATCTTTTTAATATAAAAATTTAAATATTGTATCACCTAATGGATGGTAATTATTTAAGCACACGCCAAAAATTAAATTAAAAAGTACTAAAAAACCAAAAAAATTAAAACAAGTAAAAAGATAATTAAAAATCGACGTTTCGGTGGCAAATCTGCCACCGTTGTCAAGATAAATTGAATACAAATAATAAAAATAAAATAAACTATTATTATGGTGAGTTTATAAAAAAAAAATTAGCATTTATCATTTAACATTTTACATTTAACATTTGATTTAGCATTTAGTAATTTAGACACTGTTCATAAAATATTAAAATAAGATGTTTGGTCATGCGCATTGTAATGATATTTTGACTTTTGACAGAAGACAGCCGCTTGCTTGTCAGTAATAACATTGATCCCATTACAAAACTTTATTAATTTCACAATTGGCGGGTCCATCTTTAACTTAGCGCAGATCAAAACAATAATAAAACCAAAATATATCAAATTATAACATTACAGAAAACATTCCCGACATTTGACAGGTTTTGACATGCGCAGTCGAATTTTCATTTAGCATTTAATTTAAGAAGATAAAAAGTTGGCCAACTCTTAAATGATAAGCAAATGTTAAATCCTAAATGTTAAATGAGTTTTATGAACGTCTAAGCGCTGAATCACCATAAGCCGAACTTCTTTGTTAAATAAATGCTAAATGTTAAATGTTAAATTAAATGCTAAATTTTTTTTTTATAAACCCACCATTAAGATTTTAAATTTTAAAATTTTTATCTTTTTTAAGGATATTCTTTGAAATCTCTTTGACATTAAATGTCAAAAATGTTTGTTTGGTTATAGTGTCATAGTGGACATAGATAACTGGTTGCTGGTGTATTTATTGTTTATATTACAAAAATGTCAATATTTAGTTAATTTTTAGTCTTCCTGGAAGATATTTCTCTTAGCATCAAGCAAAAGGCAACCAAGTGTTATTTAAGTTAACTGAAATTGATGTGCTACACAATTATCTTGCTGAATAATATATACGCACTTTCTTTGATTTTGCGTTTTTTAGAACAAGTTTCCTTGCTAAAATGTCAATTTTTAATTATCTTTACTTGTTTTAATTTTTTGTTTTTTTAGTACTTTTAATATAATTCTCCTTTATGTGTACCCAAATACTACCATCCATTAAATGGACCGCCGAACTATAGAACATATTTTCTTTGACTATCACTTGCTGACATTGTTTATGGCAGCTAACGAAAAATAAACCATTTTAATTTTGATTTTTGAAAAATTTAGAAAAAGGCAATGTTATCGTTTTCGACTCGATCCTGCATGTTTAAATTTTGTAAAAAATCCACTACTTGATGAAACGTCCTGTAAATTTTAAGTTAATGATGTATATTGTCATTTCGAAAGAATCCCATAAAATATTTCGATATCTGCAGTCTATAATTTCCCTTTGGGCACTTTATATTAAGAAAAAAATACTTTCTAGTAAGTTACTATGGTTACTGACTTCTTTTAACCCAATGAAGTACATTTTTTATTGTGGTAACTAGGGTTATACTGACTTTTAAAACCAATAAACATTTTTCAGGTTCAGTTGTTGTTGTATGTACGGTATAAGAAATGTTAAATTTTGACATTTATGAGATCATTATGATGTTTTATATGAATTGTTTGCAAAAAAATGGGGAAATATGGTGAAAATAATGGATATCTCCAAAAAGAACGTGTCCGAATAAAAATTGTTTTAGGTTTGTTTACAGCGCCCCAAAAAACCCGTTTACCAAATTTTATGAAAACCGACGATTCGTCCGGTTTGTAAACAATCAACAAAAGATCAAAGCAGGTATACCTTTATCATCACCTCTGTTAATGGGAGATATTTGACAAATTGTCAAAAATATTTAATATGAAAAGCATGCGAATTTTCTAAAACTTTGATTCTTTATTTCAAAATTCTCTGTATATCTGCAATAGTATGCAATCGGCGGAAAGGCGAGTGTGAACTGGTAAGTTTTTTTAGCGCAATTAATTCAAATTAAAATGAATTTAAATTTTAAGGAATGTACCAAGCAACAAATAGCTTAAGCGTCTTCAGGAACTTAAAAGACGTAAGAGACATTTTAGACTCGATAGAAATGGAGCCATCCAACGTGCCAACCAAAGAAAAAATCTGGAACTGCATGAGACACGCTGTTAAAAATGAGACACAAATAATATCTAATGAAAAAACTGAACTTCTAAATAAACCAGAGTGGGATGAAATATTTGATCAGCCAGACTGTGATGAT
>JACEGR010004717.1:0-83321 GCA_014170235.1 Listronotus bonariensis | reverse complement strand
TTTTAAGTTTTAGGTGCCCTCTGGCGGTATTTAAAAAAGTACTTTTGTCTTAAAATTTCAGAATTTGCAAAGCTCAATTTGTGTGCCAAATATCAATTGGATTGGGTAAAAAATATGTGCAATATGGCAAAAAAACCAAAATAAAAATTAAACTTTGACGGCTTGTAACTCGAAAACGAATGACATTTTGAAACAAAATTATATGAAGCTCTACCCTTATTTTGTCAAGTAGAATCACCCCCTTAAGTTTCGTGATCGATTTTTGAATCACCCTGTAATAAAGAATTTAGGGAAGATTAAAGGAATAATAAAAATAGGCTTGGGCTCATATATGAAACTTTATATTGCAGGAAGAACTAGTGAAGTACAATTTACTGGTAATAAACGATACTAAAGAAAATTTATTATTAAATTGTGGTCGAACCTGCAGCAGCTCAAGATTTGACTTTGTGCCAAAGATAGCGAAGAAGGTTAAATATTAAAGTTAAGTTAGATGTATATGACTACTTAACCTAAAACATGACCGAAGTTCGCAATAAAAATAGCAATTTGTCCTCTTTAATAATGGTTACTTACTTTACCGGTAATTTTATTTACTTTAATATCTTTTATCTTATTTTTTAATATTTATCTTGTGAGAATAGGGAAAATATAATATATAGAGGGTGTCTCTAAAATACACGTGATAATAAAAAAAGTTACATTTTTGAACACTTTATGTAGGGTATTAAAATGGAGTAGTTTAGCATCACGTTTTTTTACTAAAAGGATTTGCGCACTCGCTGTCAGCTGGTACTGTCAAACTTCGAATTTGTAGAAAAAAGTAGTATCACTGTATGTACTTATTTCATAAATTACTATTTCGGTTGCACTTCTTTGCATTTTATTAATTGATATTGTTAGCATAGAAAGTAGCAACGTTTTCAAGAAAAAAAAAAAAAAATAAATAAATAATAAATAAATAAATAAATAAGTTAGGTCAGCTGATTTTTTGATATGTTGTTCCCCTTCTGGATAGCCCCTGGGCTGTCTGGCTGGCGGTAGTGGTTGCGATTATTAGTTCGCATTCTACCTGGTAATAATTCAAGGTTTTAAAAACATTTTAAAAACCTAATTTTCAATTTCTTGCCTTTAGATAGGTTAACTAAATATATTTTTCTTATTGCCAGACACTTTTATCATTGCTAATTATACAGTCGTCCCCCTTTTAACTTTTGAACCGCTCGGTATATTGTGATGAAACTTGCGAACTATAATATATGACCAAGGGTTGCATTTTTGACATATTAGTGGCAGCTCTAAATGTCAAGGTCACAACTGGGTGCCAACGCAACCGCTACCGCCGCGCCAGCCAGACAGCCGAGAATCTTCCCGAAAAATCAGCATTTTTTTTACACATTGACACCCTGTATCTTTCTTATTATAAAGTTTAAACACATAAAATCTGTGATTTTACCGGAACTATTCATTTCATCATATATAATCCACTTTTTACCGTAAAATATCTTTAATTAAGTTATACAGTGTGTCCAAAGATAGATTTAACTAAACCTGTAATTGTTCTTAGTATTTTAAAAAAGCTATTCTTTATAAAAAGTTTTGCTTTTTTCTAAATGCTAAAAGCTACACTTAAAATGCCCTATAAAAAACAGGAGGGTTCAAAATCTCGAGTATATTATTTTTAAAATTGAAAATATTTGAAAAATATATTTTTAAAAGCAGTATATTAAAAACCATAAAAAAGTAATTATTAAAGTCTTATATATTTTTTTCTATTGCTTAGTTATTATTTGGGAAATAAAGTGCAAACTAAAATAAATGGTTTTTCTCCATAAATAATTTATTTTACTTTTTATATGTATATTGTTCTCATATCTGGGGCATGGCGTCCCCCTCAACCCTAAGCATTCTTGATTCCATCTAGAGAAGAGCTATTTGTCTCACTAATGATCCCTCACTTACAGAAAGGCTTCCCTCTCTAGCCCATCGTCGGGCTGTGGGGGATTTATCGGTTTTTATAGGTACTTCCATGGCTTCTGCTCTGAAGAATGGTCCAGAATAGTTCCTCCACTCACGGTTTCCACCAGAGAAACTCGTGGTGTCGCGCGTATGCATCCCTATACGGTCCAACTGGATAGGCCCCAAACTTCCCACTTTGTTCGTTCTTTTATCTCTAGAGTTTCGAAAATGTGGAAGCTTCTTCCCGCGGAGGTCTTTCCTTTCCCCCAAATCTTCAAGTCCCGTGTCAACAAACTCCCTCTTACCTCGCTTAAGACACCCACGGTACGGTAGTATTTAGGCTTTAAGCCTTCGTGGTTTGTCCAAAGATAAAAAAAAATACAATATCAAGCTAAGTTAAAATGTATGTAAGTAGTAACCCAAAACGTAACGATTTATTTAACAAAAAGTTAAAATTTCTAAAACTTTTGTTATTTAAGTAAGTAGTATTTTTGTTAAATTTTTAAATCTCTATGTATATCATAAGGCGTAAAAACTGATTTTTCTTTTAAGAAAAATGTTTTAACTTTTACCTAAATTTTCCCGTAACCAATACCAAAAGAAAAAAATGTTTTATTACTTTTTTATGCCTTTAATTTGGGTAGTTTTAAAAATATATTTTTCATTTTTTTTATTTTTCAAAAACATTTTAGACGAAGCAAACATTTTTATGAAAAATAACTTTTTTCGCAATATTAAAAATAAAAACAAATACAGGTATAGCTAAGTCCATCCGTGGACACACTGTATTGTTGTTTTATTAGTTCTTATTAGTCTTAAACACACAAAAACACTGTTTTATTTTTTTAAACCACAGAACTAAAATGAATTCTTATAAATAAGACCATTTGCCACACTGCTCTGGGGCTTTTACAGCAACTCTGGTGTAGCTAAAAATTTTATTGGATATTTTCTATTTAACCGCAAGAACTATTTGACAAAATTGAAAAGACCTTTAAGTTCAAAAATAAAAAAGAAATAGGAGTTTTTAGAAAAATACTGTCAACGCTGAGTTAAAATGTTTTTAGAGGTATTAAGAGGATTTTAGAAATGAGGAGTAAATTAATTTTATTTTTTAGGAATAATAATGTAAATAGTTAGGGATTCCTGGAACTTTTTACAAGTCATTACTAACAAGCTTCATTTTGACGAGACGCCCAACTTTTTTCTTACAACAATTTTCGTTGGTGGTAGCCTACGGGGTTAGCAGGAATTAAGTGTGTTGATTTGACAAATATCAAAAATTTATTACTAACAGGGTTTTTTTCTGTTCATTTTTAAGATAATTATCTAAATAAACCGAAAAAATATTTGTCCTACAAAATGTAAGGTTTTATCAAATAGAACATGTATGGTGTGAAATAACTACTAACCTGTTGATTAAATAATATTTATATAATTTAACACCCACATTGTCCGACAAATTGGGAGGTGCGTCATCCTGGTTTTTAATATTTATAAAATCAACATTGTTATAAGGAAAAAAGTTGTCGTCTCGTCAAAATAAAGCTACCCACAAAAAAATTAGCTTGTTAATAATGACTTGTAAAAATGGTCTAGGGATCCCCGACTAAAAACATTAACAAAATATGAAGACAAAGATGTTATTAAAAAGTTATTATTAGAAAAACATTATTAATTTTTAAAATTTTATTATACACAGTGTCTCTAAAAGGTCTTATAAATGTAGTATGGCCTAAAAAGTGATTTATTTTAATTCGTCGCTAAAAATTTAAATTATTTGGACAATTATCTCACTGTTGTAATAAAAAGTATAAATAAAGAATATACACTTTAAAACTAGGCCTCTTATATCTAACCAGAACTAACTTTATTAGTTTCGGAAATATGGCCATCAAAATCAGGCATTCCCTAATTAAACCTGAGGCTAATACACACTTTTTAAATCCACTTTCTTTTATCCATTCATAAATAGAATCGGACCCTTCCGACGTTGCCAAATGCTTTCCATATTTTGCATGGTATAACTGACGTTTAGTAGTCGTTTTTTTTACTATTGAGACTTTAGGTTATGCATTTACATATTTCATATTTTTATATTTTTTCCCTAAAATATGAGGAAAAAATGTAATTTTTCCTTAATTTTACATGTGATGTTCAGTTTCATTAACTCGTTTTACCAATTTTACCCCACCCAGCACCCCTTTTCACTCCCCGGTCCCGTGAGTTTTTTTACTAATATTTTTAAAAAACGGAATATTTTGGATATGCGCCACTTACGTTTTATTTAGAAGAGTGTCTAAAATATGTAAGTATCAATAATTTTAAAAACCCTTAAAATAGCAGAAAACCGTATTAAACTATAACCGTTAATAGCTAACCCAACCATACAATTTTTATGAAGTGAGGGCCTTTTTAAATTCCAAAAAGATAAAAAGTTATATAATGCTTCTATGTAGGTGATTTTCGATGTAAAAATATTGTCAAAATTGTACAATGTAGCAGGGAGGAAAAGTATATATCACACTAGTGTTACAAAGTAAAAATCACCGTTGCAACGTTCTCAATTGTTTATTTATTTTTTCTGTAAAGACAAACTTTTTTTTTTTTGTAAATAATTTGTGGTCGTAGGAAAAATAGTGCACAGTACTCGTGTAAAAATGACTCTCTTACACGCGTAGGTTAATATTCCCACTCGTGTGAAATTAGTCATTTTCCACACTTGTAATGTAATATACTATACAGGGTGATTCAAAGTAAGCGGCATCCTTTCAGGAGCGTAATCCTTGCATAAAAATAAGGCAAAAGTTCCTATAAACATATGGCCGAAAATGCATATTAAGGGAGCTACAACCCTTTGAAAGTTACTGAAGAAATTAGGGTTTTTATTTAATATCTTATGATTAAAAAAGGAAGTTTTTGAAACTTTTCAAGGTTATATTTTTTAGTGGCCAATTTTATGGTGAAACCAATTTTTCGCCTTGACGCTTCTAAGGGGTGGTTTTTAAGGGTGTAGGGAATAAAACCCTCACTAACTTTTCCCCTTTATAAGATTTTAACTTTTTGATAGCTTTTTCTGAAAGTCCAATGATTTTTACCAAAAAGGTACTCTTGCCTCAAGTCGTTAGGGCAATAGTTTTCGAGAAAATCGCGCGTAAACACTTCAATGCAGGATTGACAGTTATTGAGTAAACATCGTCTTTAGGGTGTCCTATTCAAAGGGGCGTAGCTCCCTTAGGAAGCATTTTCAGACACATGTTTATAAGAACTTTTGTTCGTCTTATTAAAAGCTACAAAGCCTTTATTTTAAAAATTGAAAAAAATTTTTTTTTCAAATGAAAATAGGGGTCAATCCTGCATTGAAGTGTTTACGCGCGATTTTCTCGAAAACTATTGCCCCTAGCGACTTGAGGCAAGAGTACCTTTTTTGGTAAAAATCATTGGACTTTCAGAAAAAGCTATCAAAAAGTTAAAATCTTATAAAGGGGAAAAGTTAGTGAGGGTTTTATTCCCTACACCCTTAAAAACCACCCCTTAGAAGCGTCAAGGCGAAAAATTGGTTTCACCATAAAATTGGCCACTAAAAAATATAACCTTGAAAAGTTTCAAAACTTCCTTTTTTAATCATAAAGATATTAAATAAAAACCTAATTTCTTCAGTAACTTTCAAAGGGTTGTAGCTCCCTTTAATATGCATTTTCGGCCATATGTTTATAGGAACTTTTGCCTTATTTTTATGCAAGGATTACGCTCCTGAAAGGATGCCGCTTACTTTTGAATCTCCGACACATTGCGAGATACGTCATCCTGGTTTTTAAATATTTATAAAATCAACATTGTTATAAGGAAAAAGTTGGTCGTCTCGTCAAAGATGAAGCTACTTACAAAAAAATTAGCTTGTTAGTAATGACTTGTAAAAATAGTCAAAAACTCTATTATACACAGTGTTTCTAAAATAAATGTAGTCGTGGCCTAAAAAGTGATTTATTTTAATTCGTCGCTAAAAAATTTAAACTATTGGGACATATATCTCACTGTTGTAATAAAAGTATAAATAAATATTATACACTTTTTAAACCATGCCTCTTATATCTAACCAGAACTAACTTTATTAGTTTCAGGAAATCCAGCCATCACAATCAGGCATTCAGGTAAAAGTACCGCCATTTTGTAGGAAAGATATGAGCTATGTATGTGTTTTTATACTTATAGAATGTTTCTTTACCACAACTGAATTTAAATTAAAGTATTCAATTCCAAAAAAGAATTGATGGGTTACCTAATCTTTGGTCTACTTAATTTTTTCTTTGAACTTCCTCTAAGTAGCTTAAAAACTAAAGCTTCAATTTTGCTGAGCGAGGGCCAAACAAAAATAAAAATAAGCAAAAATAATAAAAGTTTTTATGAAAAGGGAGCAGGTCTTGGTGGAAAATTTATTCGAAGTGAGGATTATATTGTCAAAATGAAATGTGGTTTTGCACTATATAAACGGCATTAAAGTACATTTATTATTTATCTTCTGGTGGGAAATGCGGCGGTAATAGCTTTTGTATTTGTGCCAACGGTCAGGCAAAAGGTTAAATATTAAGATTTATCGTCAATATTATGCATGAAAAGACAATTTTATACGGTAAAAAGCAGAAAGCACCCATACGCCCATAAAAACAACCATAGTAAAATATTATGATTTTGCTCTTGCGTTGCCTTTGGAAATTAAAAAAAGCGAACCTAGACTTGTGATAGAAGGATTCGGAATAAAATATCCCTTGCATCCGAGTATTAAGATACTCGGATGTATCCAGAACAGGGCCGAATTTAGAGGTGTAGGGGCCCCGGAGCAATTAGCCTGTGGGGGCCTCTTCAAAGTAAAACTGAATGGTTTTTAAAGAATTTATGGTTTCGTCCGTTACTTTGTGACCGTACATTTTAAATTAATAAGAATAAAAATAAAATATGCTTTGTTCATAGTCGCTTTAATTGAATGTTTAGCCGTGACAGCTCTTTTCGTGAGTACAACTACATTTTCAAACGTACTGACAAACTAAAATTATTTTACTTATATATAAACAGTAATACCTAATAAAAACATGTTTTTTATTAGGTATTACTGTTTATATATAAGTAAAATAATTTTAGTTTGTCAGTACGTTTGAAAATGTAGTTGTACTTACGAAACAGCTGTCACGGCTAAACATTCAATTAAAGTGACTATGAACAAAGCATATTTTTGTTTTATTTATTAATTTGAATGGTTTTATACCCCCAAAACATTATTGTAGAGCAAAAAAGGTCCTCGTCAATAAATTTGGTATGGGAATGGGAATTTTTTAACCTGAAAAATTGAATAACAAAAGAAAGTCCTTATTAATAAAATATATACTTCTCTTTATTGTGGGGCCCCGGGCCACTGCCCCGCTTGCCCCCTCTAAATCCGGCCACTGCATCCGAATATTTTCTGCAGGCGCGAAATCAGAATAGAATTATCTTGTATCTACAAATTGAAAACAAGAACGACACAAAACTCAACCAAACCTCACCGTTAAAAAGATCTTTAAAAGAGCTTTAAGAAAAACGTCACATTACGTACAACTAACCTTATTAGTTTTGGAAATATGGCCATCCAAATCAGCTACACCTTTCAGTTCGCTTGGCAGGTACTTGTGCTCAACGAAAATTTCAAACCTCACTATGGATGAACTAAATCCTAGAAAAATGTTAAGCTTACAGCTTCAAGTTTCTTTGTTTTTATTATTTTTTAAACTTTCAAAAAATATACAGGGTGATGATGTGCACGGATGATGCCTGCCAGGTAATAATTTTCGTACTTAGCCTGCTTATGACTCATCATAGAGAATGCGCCTGCGCGCCTCTCTAAGCGCCCTTGGTAAGACTGAGGCTACAGGGCCTAGACGCCCTGGTTAGGCAACCCTGGTGCGCGAGTGAAGTTAGCTACAGGGCCTAGCGCCCAAAGTTAGGCAACCCGCCCCAAGTTAGGTAACCAAGAATAGGTTAGGCAACCCGCCTAGCGCCCAAAGTTAGGCACCCCGCCTGGCAAGTTAGGTAACCCGTCTAGCCGCACCTTACCAGCAGGGTGTGCGCCCCGGCCCACTTCCCGGTCGTCAGTCAAATCCCTAGTTGTTGATACGATGGTAATAGGTTTAAATCAACTTAAAAACCACTAATTTTCACTTTCTATTCTAGCAGGAAATATGAGAAAAATAAAAAAATATATAAAAACTCTAAGTATTTATTTAAACAAAAAGAAAATTTTAACAATTTTTATTAAGAATAATAAATACATAAAAAAAAACAAAAAAGAAATACAAAAAATACAAAAAATACAAACACATAAACAAAAAGGTTTATTAAACTTAATTACTAAAAAAACATTCAACTAAAAAACCGTAAGTACTATTCGTAAAAACCCAAAAAAAAGGAGGGGGAAAATAGTTAGTACGGCTCAGTGTATCCTTGAGAGAGTTGTTTCACAATCTATATTCAAAAGTTAAGTGTAAACCTTCTGATTAGGTTAAAAATCCTTCACCAGAAAAAATACAGTTGCCCCGAGTTTTTAGCGTATATTTCGGTTTCTAGTAGATCGATTTTAGTTGTTCTTTTGCTAATAATTTAATTTTTATAAATCTACAAATATTAATACTAAAATTTTTAATAATTATGTTATTTGATTGTAAATAGGGCCTTAACAGTTTTTAACGTATATCTTGGCTTCTAGTGGTTTGATTTTAGTCATTCTTTTTAAACAATTATTTTAAATAAATATATTAACACTAATTTTTAAATAAATATGTTATTTGAAGTAAATAGGGCCTTAACAGTTTTAACGTATATTTCGGTTTCTAGTAGACCGATTTTAGTTGTTCTTTTGCTAATAATTTAATTTTTATAAATCTACAAATATTAATACTAAAATTTTTAATAATTATGTTATTTGAGTGTAAATAGGGCCTTAACAGTTTTACACACAACAGTTTAACGTATATCTTGGCTTCTAGTGGTTTGATTTTAGTCATTCTTTTTCAAACAATTATTTTAAATAAATATATTAACACTAATTTTTAAATAAATATGTTATTTGAGAGTAAATAGGGCCTTAACAGTTTTTAACGCATATTTCGGTTTCTAGTAGACCGATTTTAGTTGTTCTTTTTGCTAATAATTTAATTTTTATAATCTACAGATATTAATACTAAAATTTTTAATAATTATGTTATTTGAGTGTAAATGGGGCCTTAAC
Organism: Listronotus bonariensis; assembly: GCA_014170235.1. Classification (NCBI taxonomy): domain Eukaryota; kingdom Metazoa; phylum Arthropoda; class Insecta; order Coleoptera; family Curculionidae; genus Listronotus; species Listronotus bonariensis. The sequence continues at coordinate 74,107 of JACEGR010004717.1, read as the reverse complement.
AGTTTTCAACGTATATCTTGACTTCTAGTGGTTTGATATTTAGTCATTTCTTTTTAACAATTATTTTAAATAATATATTAACACTAATTTTAAACAAATATGTTATTTGAGAGTAATGGAGACATAACAGTTTTAACATCTCAACAAAAAATACAGAGCTGTTTTTGTGGGACTGTTTGAAATACAGAACTAATTTTTGAAATACAGGCCATTTAAAATACAGAAGACTGTTGACTCTGGCTGTTTGCTATTTCCAAAAACAGCCCCGTATCTCCAAAAACAGCCCTGTATTTCAAAAACAGCCCTGTATTTCCAAAAACAGCCCTGTATTTTCCAAAAACAGCCCTGTATTTCCAAAAACAGCCCTGTATTTCTTATATACGTTAAAAACTGTTAAGGCCCTATTTACTCTCAAATAACATATTTATTTAAAAATTAGTGTTAATATATTTATTTAAAATAATTGTTTAAAAAAGAATGACTAAAATCAAACCACTAGAAGCAAAGATATACGTTAAAAACTGTTAAGGCCCTATTTACACTCAAATAACATAATTATTAAAAATTTTAGTATTAATATTTGTAGATTTATAAAAATTAAATTATTAGCAAAAAGAACAACTAAAATCGGTCTACTAGAAACCGAAATATACGTTAAAACTGTTAAGGCCCTATTTACTCTCAAATAACATATTTATTTAAAAATTAGTGTTAATATATTTATTTAAAATAATTGTTTAAAAAAGAATGACTAAAATCAAACCACTAGAAGCAAAGATATACGTTAAACTGTTGTGTGTAAAACTGTTAAGGCCCTATTTACACTCAAATAACATAATTATTAAAAATTTTAGTATTAATATTTGTAGATTTATAAAAATTAAATTATTAGCAAAAGAACAACTAAAATCGGTCTACTAGAAACCGAAATATACGTTAAAACTGTTAAGGCCCTATTTACTCTCAAATAACATATTTATTTAAAAATTAGTGTTAATATATTTATTTAAAATAATTGTTTAAAAAAGAATGACTAAAATCAAACCACTAGAAGCCAAGATATACGTTAAAAACTGTTAAGGCCCTATTTACAATCAAATAACATAATTATTAAAAATTTTAGTATTAATATTTGTAGATTTATAAAAATTAAATTATTAGCAAAAAGAACAACTAAAATCGATCTACTAGAAACCGAAATATACGTTAAAAACTGTTAAGGCCCTATTTACACTCAAATAACATAATTATTTAAATTTTTAGCACTAATATTTATAGGCTTATTAAAAATAAATTGTTTAAAAAAGAATAACTAAAATTGGTCTACTAGAAGCCGAAATATACGTCAAAAACTGTTTAAGCCACATTGGCAACATGCGCAGACCCTAAAACTCATTTTCTGGCTAAACCATTATAGTTAAGTTTGCGCAAATAGTGGAAAAAGTACCTTCGGTACCCCGGCTGATAACGATCTTTCATGATACCCTTTATAAAATATTTTTAAAAATACCCTTAAGTCTTATTTTAGGGGTTAATTTTAGGAAATATACAAAAATATTCTATTATTTATAATACAATGTGTTTTATTATTTACCCTTCCCCCTCGCGCTGTCTCCACCTCCACCCGGTGTTGCCGGGTAGTTCCCTAGAACCGTACGTAATGACGTCAGTAAATATTGACAGGTTATGTCAAATAATCGTTTAACAACTAAGGTTAACAGGTGCATATTCTTGCGATAGGGACTAAATAAAAGCTGAATTACAAAGAGAATCAATTGTAAAACTTATTAGTTTCTTGTAATTTAAGAACTAGTAGAATAAATAATATACGTTAAAACTGAAGGATTTTTAACCTAATCAGAAGGTTTACACTTAACTTTTGAATATAGATTGTGAAACAACTCTCTCAAGGATACACTGAGCCGTACTAACTATTTTCCCCCTCCTTTTTTTTTGGGTTTTTACGAATAGTACTTACGGTTTTTTAGTTGAATGTTTTTTTTTAGTAATTAAGTTTAATAAACCTTTTTGTTTATGTGTTTGTATTTTTTTTGTATTTTTTTGTATTTCTTTTTTTGTTTTTTTTATGTATTTATTATTCTTAATAAAAATTGTTAAAATTTTCTTTTTGTTTAAATAAATACTTAGAGTTTTTTATATATTTTTTTATTTTTCTCATATTTCCTGCTAGAATAGAAAGTGAAAATTAGTGGTTTTTAAGTTGATTTAAACCTATTACCATCGTATCAACAACTAGAATTTGACTGACGACCGGAAGTGGGCCCGGGGTGCACACCCTGCTGGTAGGGCGGCAAGTTGCTAGACGGGTTACCTAACTTGCCAGGCGGGGTGCCTAACTTTGGGCGCTAGGCAGGTTGCCTAACCTATTCTTGGTTACCTAACTTGGGGCAGGTTGCCTAACTTTGGGCGCTAGGCCCTGTAGCTAACTTCACTCGCGCACCGGGTTGCCTAACTTGGGCGCTAGGCCCTGTAGCTAACTTCAGACTTCTCGCGCAAGGGGGCGCAAGAGATCTGCTCGCGCAAGGGGCGCATCCTCTATAACGTTACTCGAAGGGTTCACTAGCTCTCCTACTAATGTAAAACATTGTAAACTGGTAATTTTATCCAGAAAACAGTGATGGGCTCGTCGATTCCGACACCCGAAACTTTTGACATTGTCAGGTTGGGTTAAAGCGTCACTTCCATATATGGCGGTATGAATATTGTTGGTAGACTCGTCAAAAGCAACCCCTAAAGGGTATTCTTACTAGAAAGTTCATCTCATTACTGACCAGGGGACTAGTACAAAATGTTATATTAACACGATTTGTTAAAAAACAAATGATAGTAGAAAAACGCTTATGCGATTTTTAAAATTATTTAAGAAACTTTATTTTTCATCAACGTAAATGAACATATTTGGTTTTATCCGAAGTAACACAAAAGTACAAAAGTCAAAAATTTAAATGAAAATCAAAACCTTAAGCCATAAATATAAATGCAAGACCAAAAAAGTGTTAACATTATTTTCTAAAAACTAAATTTGCGATAAACAGAATAAATGCTTTATTTCAATAAAAACCATCATATTTACTGTAATGTATTAAAAACATTGAAATTTGCGATACGTTAAACTTTGACCTTAAATAACTCTTTAACTCTTTGCTTTCACAGAAAATCATATAAAACCTTTTTTGTAGAGTGTTTAATTGTCTAGAAAAGTGAGCCAATTTTTTTTATGACACCCGAAAATCTTACAATAAAAATCAAAAGATGCAGAAAATACCAAATTTGGTATCCAAGGTGTTTTGGACATGTCAAATTGAATAGTGATATCGGCACTGTTGCCAGATATCCCAGTTTTGTGCTACACGTATATTTTTTTCCATGGAATGCTTCATTTGTTTTTGTTGCATTAAATTGGACGGATCATATTTAGTAAGTTTCTATATTTTTAAAATTCTGTCTCTATTAGCTGTTGAGATATGATGCACTACACTTTCAGCAAAAGGTAATTTAGGGCCTAAATATCTTTAAAACCGCTGGAGCTATGTTTACAAAATTTAGTATTTAGGCGTTTTTGGCATGCCTAATTAATCAGTTATATCAGCGTTCCCAAATTTTAATGGAGTTGCGGTGTAGAATAAATTTTAAAAATTTGGAATCTTACTAAAGTTGGTACGCTCCTTTTATTGCAATTAAAATAAATTTGGCATTTTATTTAAAAAACCAAAAATGTTTGATCTAGCGCAAACCTGGAAAATCTGGCAACAATGACAGCATTACTGTTTATCTACTTGCCCAGATACCCTTAAATACCAAAATTTGTAAAAGCAGCTTAAGCCGTTTTAGAGATATTTGAGCGCAGCTAAACTTCTTACCTAAAATGTGGAGTTGTCATATCTTAGCAGCTAGTAAAAATGGAATTTTAAGAATTGGTGGACTTATTAAATTTAGCCTGCGCAACCTATTGCAATAAAAATAAGTGGGACATTCCATTTAATAAAACGAAAAAGATACGGGTAGCACAAAACATGGAAATCTGGCAACGGTGTTAATATTACTATTAAATCCTTCATGCCCAATACTTTACCAAATAAGGTAAATGTAGCTTTAGCGATTTTAAAGATATTTAAGAGTTGCCGTACTTTTTACTAGCCCAGTACATACCTACACGTAAAGCTAATAAAAGTTGTTAAAAAGATATTTGACTTATAACTCCCACTATATCGACGTGCTTTCATTAATTTTCAGGACCAACAATGTAGCACTGAAATCCATCATAATAAATAATATTTAGCCGACGTAAATTTTCACGCTTTATTAATTTATCAGCCTTATAAAAAATGGCCGGTCTAATGGATTTTTTCGTCGAAAATCATTAGCATTTGACGGGACAGAAAATAATTGCTTGGATTTTTTGAACAGTTATAATTTTATTGTGTAATTCGCAACGCGGTATTAATGAAAAGCACAATTTTTTTGGCGATTTATCTAACCCAATTGTATTTTAAATGACAAAATAGATAGATTTTAGTAAATTTAAAAGATCAACCAAGTTTTCTAGTACAGGTTTTTCATTTATAATAGTTTCATACTTCTGTGTCTATTATCTTTTGAGCGTAACAAATAAACAAATGAATATTAAAACATAAAGAAGTATTTTAAAGAGCTTTACCAAAATATCACATTTAATATAGCTATCTTTAATAATGTTTGAAATTTGACTATTTAAATCTGGGTATAATTTTTATTACATAGACATGTTCAACTTATTCCCAAGAAAGGATCTAAATCCCTTCCATTTAACTATAGACCAATTTCAATTCTCCCAGTTCTTTGTAAAGTAATGAAAAAATTAATTAATTCACAAATTCTTAAGTACTTAGAAAAACACAAAATTTTGCATGACAGGCAGTATGGATTTCGCCACAAAAGATCTACAGCAGATCTTCGTTCCTTCGTATCACACTGTTAGAATAAGTCTCTTGAGTTTCTAGGTGAGTCCCAAATCGTTGCTCTTGATATATCCAAAGCTTTTGACCAGGTCTGGCATGCTGCACTTCTTAATAAACTTCCCTCCTATGGTCTTTCAACTAAACTCTGTACTTGGCTCTCTAGTTATCTATCATCAGTTATTGTGGGCGGCCATTCTTCAAGCTTTCACCAAGTAAATGCTGGAGTCCCTCAGGGCTCAGTTCTGGCACCAACATTGTTTCTTCTTCACATCAACGACCTTCTCTCGTCCACAACTAATTCCATTCATAGTTTCGCCGACGATAGTACCCTTTACTTCAGTTTTCAGGTTCCTAAACCCATCACTAAACCTGACTTGGAAAACAAACGCAGAGCGATGCAGATATCTCTTTCGCAGGATCTTAATTTAATATTGGATTGGGGCGCCAAAAATTTCGTCCATTTTAATGCATCCAAAACACAATCATGTTCCTTGTCGCGAAAAGAGTCATCAAATACTCATCCTCTATTTATGAGCGGCCAAGTTTTACAGAGCAAAGACACCTTCAATCTTGTGGGCGTCACATTTGAAAGTAACCTTAACTGGCATAAACACATTGTATCTATAGCCACGGCAGCTTCAAAAAGCTTGGATTTCTCTTTCGAGCCAAAAAGTATGTTTCCGCTTCTAATTTATACACTTTATATGTGTCCCAAATCCGACCTCCCTTGGAATATTGTTCCCATATCTGGGGCATGGCGTCCCCCACAACCCTAAGCATTCTTGAATCTATTCAGAGAAGGGCTATTCGTCTCATTAATGATCCTTCACCTACAGAAAGGCTTCCCTCTCTTGTCCATCGTCCGGCTGTGAGGGATTTATCGCTTTTTTATAGGTACTTCCATGGCTTCTGCTTTGAAGAATTGTCCAGTATAGTTCCTCCACTCACGGTTCCCAACAGAGAAACTCGTGGTTCCGCGCGTATGCATCTCTATACGGTCCAATTGGACAGGCCCCGAACTTCTCACTTTGTTCGTTCTTTTAGCCCTAAAGTTTCAAGATTGTGGAACCTGCTGCCCGCGGAGGTCTTTCCTTCCCCCCAAATCTTCAAATTTTTAAGTCCCGTGTCAACAAACTCCTTCTTACCTCGCTTAAGACACCCACGGTACGTTAGTATTTAGGCTTTGAGCCTTAGTGGTTTGTCCAAGATAAAAAAATAGAGGTGCCGTATAGGTATAATAAAATTATGTATGTCTACTATTTTTCAGATTTAAGTGGTCATATTTCGAAGACTATTAAAGATAGGTATATCAAATGTGGTATTTTTGTTAAGCTTTTTAAAATACCTTTTAAATGGAGGCATAATATACAGGGTGTTCTATCTAAAAAAGTTTACCTTCTCATTTCTCTTAAGTGTTTAATCTTCATTTGTTTCTTTTTCTTATACTTAAAAGATAATAGATAAAAAAGTACGAAACTTTTATCCAGGACGTTCTTTCTTTCTATCCTTCTTAGTGATGGTTAAAATTGGTTGGCAACATCTTAAAGAAAACCCTTTTCATTTATTACATTTATTGGACATGAAAAAAATAAAAAATAAAACATGTATTCTACCAAAAATCGTAAAAAAATAATAGTTTAAGAATTTTACAAAAAGTCTTTTTGGTGCACCGGTAACATTGCCTACATATTTTAAGATTTTAATATAGAATGTTTTTTTAATAATTCAGCCAAATATTTATGTATTTCTTGAAAGTGTCGCAAAAAGTCGTAGAAAAATATTAAAAATTTCTTCTGGAGTAAAGTCCCTTTTCCTCGTAATGTTAATAACTATTGTGTATAATAAAACATGGAAAGTTCATTTTTTTGTCAAATATATCAAAAATATACTAATTGTATGTGATTTATTCAAGAAAACATGATACTCGTATATCACTGACTGTGCAAATAAAATAGGTTAATTTTAAATAGTGTGCCCAAAAATATAGGTAAATATTTTTAAAAAATCTATGCCGATAAATCAAACACAATACAATTTCGCGTATTCTCCAGTGACAAGGCAATACTAAATAATTCTCGATTAATAATGTGGCTCAAATCCCTAATTTCAACTGCAAAATTTACAAAGGACAATGCCAAACATACTACTTCGTTCGGCTGAGACTAAACAAACAATCCTGATTGCGTACGTACACACTTAAATCATCCGTGCAGGCATAAACAGCTCAATGCCGACTCGTAAATCAGGAAATTGCTGTGGTACAATACAGAAAGCGCCGCGTCGTGGCTTTTAAAAATGATTCATATTCTTTTTAGTTATACTGACAGCGGTTTGACATTGATGGAAAATTCTAGAGGAAAGTGTAGTGCTTTTGAATTATTTATGTTTAGGGTAAAAATAAAATTAATAAAATTGTATTATTATAACGTTTACCTAATTTAGTAACGTACCAAATATAATGAGTGTCATATTAAGATAAATTATGGAAGGTGGTTGTATATTTAAGTAAGTACTGTATAAAGTGCCGTACGGTATTTTTTTCCTACGACCAGAAATAAAAATGACATAAAACGACTTCTTGATCCTTTAAGAAAACGAATAATATCACACGCATGTTAAAATCTACTTTTCAACACTAGTGTTAAAAGACGAGGCGTTAGCCGAGGTGACAAACCCATGAGTGTAAAGAAAGTCATTTTCACACGAGTACTGTACACTATTTTTCCTACGACCACAAATTATTCACCAAAAAAGATAAAATAAATTAAAAGCTTTGTCTGTTCAGAAAATAAAAACAATTGAGAACTTTGCAACATAGGGTGATATTTACTTTGCAACACTAGTGTGATATATCCCTTTCCTCACTGCTATATTATACTGTTTTGACAATATTTTTACATCGAAAATCACCTACCTAGAAGCATTATATAACTTTTATCATTTTGGAATTTAAAAGGCCCTCACTTAATAAAAATTGTATGGTTTTGTTAGGGTAATAACGCTAATAGTTTAATACGGTTTTCTGCTATTATAAGTGTTTTTTAAAAATTATCGATTCTTACATATTTTAGACACTCTTCTAAATAAAACGTAAGTGGTGCATATCCAAAATATTCCGTTTTTTAAAAAATATCAGTAAATAAACTTACGGGACCGGGGAGTGAAAAGGGGTGCTGGGTGGGGTAAAATTGGTAAAACGAGTTAATGAAACTGAACATCACATATAAAATTAAGTAAAAATAACAGTTTTTCCTCATATTTTTAAGAAAAAATATAAAAATATGAAAATTGTAAATGCATAACCTAAAGTCCTTAAAAGTAAGGAAAAAACGACTACCAAACGTCAGTTACCATGCAAAATATGGAAAGCATTTGGCAACGTCGGAAGGGTCTGATTCTATTTATGAATGGATAAAAGAAAGTGGATTCATAAAGTGTGTATTAGCCTATAGGTTTAATTAGGGATTAAAAAAAGATTTAACTAGTTGTTTGAGTACACGAAGAAAGAGAGGAAGGAATTTGATCTATAGGCTTTTTTCTCTGGCGCTTTAGGTCGAACGGTCAAGCGGCAAGGCTGCCTCTATAAAGTACGTGCTCAAAGGTAGAAGGGAGATTTTAATTTGATCTACTTACCTGACAACACTGTGCCAGTCAGTGAAAGTTGTTTTTTGTGGTTATGTCTATTTTTTGTTTATGTTTCTTATTTTTCGTAAATTTTAATAAATATAAAATAAGATGATTTTCGCTAATTTGGGTTCTACCGTTTAAGCGTAAATAAGTTTTTTTTACTGTCACTACAATAAATATGTCACTTTGCAAAAACCAATAGCAGTTTTTAGAATGACATCATAATATGTATCACACCAGTGTTGTAAAGTACTTTGCAACACTAGTGCTGTAAAGTACTTTGCAACACTAGTGTGATATAACGCATTTTCTATGCATGAAATCAGTGTGCTATTTGCTATTTTCACAAGTGGTCGTTACATGACAGTGACAGATGCTTAAATTCTGTTAAAAATATATTTACAGTATATTTTTAACAAACTAAGGATTGACTTGACTAACCAGAACTAACCAGTGCTAACACACATTATCTTTTTTTCAAATTATATTAATTTTAGTTTTATGTTTAAGGGGTTTAATAGTTTATAGGCATAATTATTTTATAGCAAATGCCTGTAATAATAATAGAGCAACCCATTAAACACATGTAAGTGTGGAAGTGTCTAAAGTTCTGCAGGACCCTGATTTATAAAATTATAGCATTATAACCTAACCATAAAGTTTGCACAAAATGCCAAGCGGTTTTTTTCTTTCTTAAATAATACATCCCCTGTTAGAAAAAGGCTAAGAAAAGATAAAATGGAATTGCCATTAAACCAGATTTGACATTTAATTTAATCCATTTGGGACAATAGGCTACACTTATTATTATTCAAAGATTATTTAGTGGTGAGGTTTTCTCACGTAATTTGAAAAAACCTAATTAAAGAAATAACAGTGAAATAACACTTTTCTAAGGTAACAAAATTTAATTTAAAAATACATTCATGCTTTTACAATTAGGTATAGGGAATGACTTTATTTAGATTTTATTGCACTGACATTAATTTTACGTCCAATTTTTTGTCAGTTTATCTTGTCTGTGTTAACATTAATAATATAAAAAACGACTAATCTAGAATTTTTAGTATATATGTAAATAATGTACATTACTTGTGCTGAAAGTGATTTTTGCACTCGTGTGGTATTGTCGAACTCGGCTGTGGCCTCGTGCGACAACATTCCCATTCGTTTGAAATATATCACTTTCGACACTTGTTATGTAATATACTATTTTATCTCAGGACAGTCCTTAATACCCACACACCGATAAGTTTCTGGAAGTATTTTTTAACTATATATACACTGCTTAACAAATGAAGTGGGTATTGTAAAAACTATCTTTATTTATTTCCTGAGTAATATAATATACCAACATTGATAATTCTTATTAATTTATCTTTTAATTGCATAAAAGACTAATAAAATAAATAGAGCTTAATGTTAACCCGTATATCAGAAAATTGCAGTGTGTTTTGTACATACAGAAAGCGCCACATCGTGGCTTATAAAAGTGATTCATTTTCTTTTAGTTCTACTCACAGCGGTTTGACATTATTGGAAAATTCTGGAGTAAAAGTGTAGTGAAAGCTTAAAAAGTGCTTTTAAATTATTTATGTTAAGGGTAAAAAATAAAATTAATAAAATTGTATCATTCTAATAGTCCCTGGGCCAGAAAGAAAATTGATTTTATGATATAACACTTTTATAACCTTTTTAGGGTGTTTCTGTTGACAGATGTACCAAGAATATTCAGACCGCCATATATGGACGCGGCGCTTTAACATTGCCTGTTAATGTCCATTTTTCGGGTGTCAGACTGGGCAAACGCGTCACTTTTTTGTTGGACAAGCTTGCCACAATGTTTTATATCCAATTTTTAAACATTGTGCCGAAAATCGTAAGGGTTACAGTTACGAAACCCGCCCAATCCGATACCCAAAACATGTCCATGGGTCTTATGGTTTCGTGACTGTAATACTTACGATATTTGGCACAATGTTTAAACATTACATGTGAAATATTGTGCTAAGTTTGTCCGACACAAAAGTGACGCGTTTGTCCAGTCTGACACCTGCAAAATTTGACATTAACAGGAAAGGTTAAAGCGCCGCTTCCATATATGGTGGTATGGATATTTGTGGTAGACTCGTCAAAAAGGAACCTTCCTCAAGAGGTTTTAAAAGAGTTTTTTTCATTAAGTCAATTTTATTACTGGCCCAGGGACTATAACGTTAACCAAATTTAATTACGTACCATGAATATAATGAGTGTCATATTACGTTAAATTATGAATGGTAGTTGTCTATCTTAGTACTGTATAAAGTGTCGTGCGTAATTATTTTTTTATTTTAGGACAGTCCTTATTACCGACAAAATAGTTTAGGTTTTTAAAGCATTTTTTAACTTTACATACACGGCTTAACAACTGAAGTGGATATTCTAAAGAAATCTCTATATTTAATTCCTGAATAAGTTTGAAGTACAAAAATATAACAATATTAATATTTTATTTTTTAATTGCCCAGAAAAAAATTAAGAGAGCTAAATGCCGACTCGTAAATTAGGAAATTGCTGTGGTACAATACAGAAAGCGCCTCGTCGTGGCTTTTTATAAATGATTCATATTCATTTTAGTTCTACTGACAGCAATTTGACATTGATGGAAAATTTTAGAAAAAAGTGTAGTAAAAACTAAAAATAATATAAAATAATTTAGGTTTAAAGTAAAAATGAAATTAATAAAATTGTGTCATTATAACGTTAACCGAATTTAATGACGTACCAAATATAATGAGTGTCATATTAACTTGAATTATAAAAAGTAGTTGTCTAAGTACTCTATAAAGTGTCGTGCGTTATTATGTTTTTATCTAGGGATAGTCCTTACTACCGACAACGATAAGTTTTTAAAGTATTTTTAACTATACATACACTGCTTAACAACTGGACATTGTAAAAAATACGCTATATTTAATTCCCATATAGGTCCAAAAATATAACAACATACATATTTATTAATTTATCTTTTAATTGCGCAAAGAAAAAAATAATATAGAGAGCTAAATGCCGATTCGTAAATCAGGAAATTGCTGTGGTACAATTAAGAAAGAGCCGCGTCGTGACTTTTAAAAATAATTCATATTCTTTTTAGTTTTACTGACAGCGGTTTGACATTGATGGAAAATTCTAGATGAAAGTACCCTAAACACTAAAAAAGTGCTTTTAAATTATTCAGTATTACCTTGTTATTGGAGGATAGGCAAATTGTATTGTGTTTGGTTTAACGGCATAGGTAAATAGTGTTATTAAATCCTTAACCAAATGTATATTGTACCTAACATAAAGAGTTTCATATCGTCAGTCGTGAGTCAAGTGTTAGTAATTTCTTTGTTACCCGATACAAGGCAATTATTTTATTTATTCACAACTCCAAATCTTTAAACAAGAGTATATCGTAATAGCGTTTATATTTTGGTTTACATATGTAATTTTTAAAATAGATGTCAGCGTTTCACTACTAGCGAAGAACATCTAAAACTATAGAGAAATTCAAACAGCGGTACATGAAATAAGAGTTTCCACAGCATCTGTTTGCTTTGTTGCGCTTTGAGTTTACTTGGATTTGTTTGGTTTGTAGCTGAAAACGACATGCGAAAATCATGTTTCCAAAGGTTTCAAAGAAAAGTAGCATTTATGCATTTTCGTCTACATCAAAATTTTGAACTCAAACGTTCAGAACATAATATGTGCTTTTTGTCTGACCAAGGAAAGCAACAATAGAGGTAAAAAACAAACATTCTCTATAAGTATAAGGCAAAAACATCACTTATAGCAACATGACCTTATTATTTTACAGTTATTTACAGATTATACAGTGAGTCCAGAATGTCTTACACAAATTCAATTAAAGTTAAGATAAGCATTTACATATATTTATAGCTCTAAGCTAAAAGCACTAAGTTTGTGGTTTTGTCAAAGACAAAATGGACATTTTATCTACTATTTTTAAAATTTGGATTTTTTAAAGTTTTTAAAAGTATCTGTTTATAGGTGATTCAATATACAGGGTGTTTTATTTAAAAAATCCAGTTTACTATAAAATTCCTGAGAATGGCCATATTACTAAACCTCTTTAATAGATCTTTTCTATTTTAGACAAAAAAACAAACAGATATTTTTTAAGTGCTGCTTTTTATTACGTTTATTTTTATAAAAGAAATTTCAATGTTGTCTTAAACAGTTTCCAGTAAACTCAAAGCGAAAAGAAGACGAACAAAAATTGCTTGTGTACTTTTTAGTTTTCTTTCTGGTTATCCGAGTTTTACTGTGCGCGATTTTCCACCTGTGTTAGATGCTTCCTGGCTGTAAACCAATTTTTCAATTTATTACAACGCGGTTTTAAGTTATTTTTTGCTTTTCGGTGATCCAGCATAGAATCGCGTTGGATTATTAAACGCCTCTTTGTGTCTCTTAAATGTATTGGTTTATGATTTTTATTAATAGTTTAACCATAAAAAAATGTTGCATTAATCCTCCTAAACTTCCCCTTAGCTTTTCGTTGTTTTTTTTATATTCAATTTAAGCGCAGTTCTTTTTAAATACTGTAAAAGGTACTAAACCGTGGATTATTGTTTAGCAATAATAAAGACTAAATTTTATTTAATTTATCAAAACACAAAATTATACTTGACAGTACGGACTCACCGTCAAGATTAACTACGGATCTTTTTTCCTTTGTCTCATACAATTGAAACAACTTATGTCAACTGTCTTTAAGTTCCTTTACGAATCTAAGGTCGACGTAGATTTTTTGTAGATGGCCACCTTTCCAATTTTCAGGGAGTTTTTCTGGGGTCACCAAAGCTTATTACTAGCGCAAACTCTATTTTTCTCTATATTGTTTTTTATACAATTTTCTCATGAGTATAGTATCCCTAACCTTAGTATTCGGTTTCTTAAGGGAAACTACAAGCCTGATTAAAAAAAAGAAGCACAAGGCAATGCAGCTACGGACGTTCGCACTTTCATCGATATGGTCCATTATGTTTTTTAAGAATATTTCAAGTATACTTATTAATTTACAAAACGATAAAATCAATTTGCTTTGTCTATATCCGAAAAAAATTCACAAAAAAGGTGTTTTTTTATACGCTCAAACTTACCTCCCCTCTTTGAGGTCAAATTAGAAAAATATATAGTTACTGAACTGAATCAAATTTGGTGTGATAATTGTTTTAGAGAATAAGTCTTTTAATGTTTTATTTTTATATTCTTGTCTACATATTTTTTAAACTTTTTCATATACTTTTTATTTTAAAAATTCGATAATAAAAAATCTCCCAAAGCGTTCTAATAAAACATAATGAAAAGGCTTTGCTTTTTAAAAAAGACTCTTTTATGGTATAACTTTAATGCCTCCCCCCTCTCCCTTCCTTTATTTTTGAATGGACCAATTTTACAAAATTAAAAACTTTAAACAGTAAATTTGATGCATAAATACTAGTTTAAGTAAAAATTGACAGATGAAAATTTCAAGGTGGCTGCTGGTCGCCATCTCTTGAGAAAAAATTATATTACAGAGATAATAGAGGATCTTGGCTGGCACATCAATTTTTCTAAAGCTCCCGACAGAAGTACTTTTGCTCTACCCTAGAATATACTGTCAATGTATCTTCTTTAAAAAAAAATAAAAAAATATTTTAGCAGGAAAGAAAAGAAATCTGATTGATTTATAAAACAAAACTGAATTATTACAAATTCATATGCATAATTTGGGGTAAAGGAAACATAAAATCTGCAGGGAAGAAAAAAGTTACAAGGTAAAGGGGATTGTTGATTAAGGGCCAAGACAAGAAATGGCCCTTTTATTATGCCAGATAATAATATAAAGAGGATATTAAATTACCATTGTTCATAGGACAAAAGCGGACCAAAGGTCAAAGGGTGGATAAGAGATGCAAAAAACAATGTATCTTCTTTTAAAAAAATAAAAAAAAATTTTTGCGGAAAGAAAAGAAATCCTGATCGTTATATAAAGCAAAACTAAATTATTACAAATTCATATGCATAATTTGGTGTAAAAACAAAATCTGCAGGAAGAAAAAAAAGGAAGTTACAAGGTAAGGGGATTGTTGATTAAAGTCCAAGACAGAAAATGGCCCTTTTATTAGCCTTACAGATAATAATATAAAGGGGATATTAAATTACCATTGTTCATAAGGAAAAGCGGACCAAAGGTCAGGGGTGGATAGGTGCAAAAAAAAAAACAATAAATATGATAAATAAGATTATTATATCATGTTATGTAATATGTTGTTTTAACTCGTATCACAGGCCCCGATTTTCGATTTGGGAAGTAGACATTTTAATGGAAAGGATATTTTTGCCCTTTCTATACAAAATCAAAGTAGGTAATTTGAAAGAGAGCGAAAGAAGAAACCTTTCACATCAGAAATATCTACTCCCAAGTCGAAAATCGAGGCCCTGGTATTACTTGCTTAGCTATCCCTAAGTTTTTAAAATTATTTCGTAAAACATGATAGCCTAGTTTACACCGCAAAGATCTTTGATTCTTTAAATGAGTTTTAACCTTTAGTAATAAAATCAAAATTGGGTATCAAACCTTACTATTTATGAGTTTGCATAAGATGAAAAGTACGCTTGACTTTCGACAAATCTCGTCATATCTTAAACTTTAATGCGGTGTTAGTGCAATTACTGGGAATGTGGCTATGCACGAAAGAAAACTTTAACACGCTTTTATTAACTTGGGTTGTAACTATCTATCTATCCATCTGGCTATCTATGTAACGGAATCTTTGAGCCTAATTTTAACCAACTTCCAGCTATCTCGATTTCTTTGAAACTTTGCACACTTATTATGACCCATGACAATGCAATAATCTGCAAACAGTATCCCGTTATCTTGTTTTTGATCGCCAGGAAAAAAATTCCATTATATTATAAAAACAACACCTGGCTGCCATCTGTTGGCAACATTCCAAACTTTGCTACTCAATTGCTGAAGAAATTTTTAGTGGGTTGCCATCTGTTGGCAACATTTCAAACTTTGCTACTCTTGCCATCTGTTGGCAACATTCCAAACTTTGCTACTCAATTGCGAAGAAATTTTTTAGTGGGTTGCCATCTGTTGGCAACATTTCAAACTTTGCTACTCTTGTTCACTAAAAATTTTTTCGCCATTTTGTCAAGAGTAGCAAAGTTAATTGATATAACGAACTAAAAATGAAAAATAATTAATAGTTTAAAAAACTAAAAAACACGCTTTTATATGCAACCGAACTAAAATTAGAAAATAATTTTTCATTAAAAAAATATTGTCATTTCATAGTAAAAAGCGTGGGTGCTTAATATATTAAATGTTATAATTATTATATTTGCCAATATCTATGATGGAAAAGTTATGAAAAATTAGTAAATTGCACCCCACGCTTTTTACTATGAAATGACAATATTTTTTTTAATGAAAAATTATTTTCTAATTTTTAGTTCTGGTTGCATAATCTTCGTAGGTGTCAAGTGTGTCTTTTAGTTTTATTTTTGTTTAGTAATCAATAAAAAATATAATATATAACAATAAAAACACAAGAAAACTAAACGCTCACAGCACAATTAAATAAATAGATATTAAGGTTAGGCTAAGTATTATTATATAAATATATATCTAAAATAAGTAAAAACCGGTAATAAGAAATTAATTTAGATTTTTGGAGGCTTTCATATACGTAAGTAGATAAAAACGCCGGACGGCGGTATTCTTCTTATAACTGAGCAAATGCCGTCGGCCGTTGTTTAGCCAGTACCATTTTTAAATGATACAGGATGTACTAAAAATTGCAAAGCAGCACAAAAGTGTTTTACTAATAAAGTAAGTTACCGGATTGGGTTTATTTATTTGAAATAATCCTACACATAAAAGAGTTACAACAAGCCGGCTTGCTTACGAATAAACGTAAAAATCATTTCGAAACAAGCATAAAACAGGGCACTACTGCCCGGTGATAAATCAGGAAATTGGTTTAGTGCCAGTACAGAGAGCGTGTTTCTCAAAACGATTTATATTCTTTTAATTCGGCTGTCGGAGATTTGACACTGGCGAAAAATCTCGAAGGAAAAACCTTGAAAGAAAATTGCAAAATACATAAGCAAAAACTTATTTGTACTATCGACCGACATGTTTTGCGTTTAGTTTACTTGCGGATTTGTTTAGTCGGTTCATGTAAATTTGATGTTAGCCTAAGATACAATATAAGTCATGAGCGACGAGCGTCAGATTGGTGCCTCTGATCTTTATGTTAACATAAAAGAATTTGTATTTTTTTACAACGCTTTTATTAGCTTTACTTGTATACAGGGTGAGTTTTTTCGATGTTTAGTACATAGATCTCAGGAAGCGCTGTAGCATCATAGATGGTTGTTAAATGAGAAAAGAATTTTAATTTTTAGGACTTAGCTTAAATGACTATTTATTGCGTCCGAAAAATCATAACTTACAAGATTCATTTAGAAAAAATCGTTTTTTGCCAAAATTTTTTTTTCCTGTAACTCAGTTATTATTCGGAATAGAGAAAAAATGTAAAAATTATTTTTTAATAGAAATGTGTAATCTAACAGTTAATGTTGTAGTCCGTTTTTAAGCCAGGACATAAACTTGCATTTTTTAAATGGAAACCATGGTTGGCTATAACATTTTTTAAATTATTTTTTTTATAGGTTTTTTAACAATGTGTAGCAAAATATACTTTAAATAATAAAAAAACGTGGTTTAAGACATTATTATTTTTAAATTTGTGTGATTTTCTAGTTGGCCAAGAAACAAGTAAAAAGCTTATAAAACGACCTTTTAAAAATGTCATAGTCAACTATGGTTTCCATTAAAAAATGTAAGTTTATATCGTAGCTCAAAACCGGACTACTACATTAAATATTAAATTACACCTTTCGTTTGAGAAAATAATTATCTACAAGTTTTCCATTTACACTTTTTTCCTATTCCAAATAATAACTGAGTTGTCGAGGAAAACAATTTTTGGAAAAAATTATTGTTCAAAATATTTAGTAAGCCATGATTTTTTGGACGAAAGAAAAAGTGATTTAAATTAAGCTCTTAGAACGACAATTATTTTCCCAATTAACCATCTCTCTAGCTGCAATGGTTTTTAAGATCCCTGTACTAAGCATGGAAATAAAACTTATCCTTTATTTACGTATAGCAGTGCTGTTCCTGGATCTTTTGTTATCCCGTGCAATAAGAGAAATTGCCCTAGTTCAAAAAAGAGTCCCCACTTTCTAAATCAAAAAGTCTTTCACTCCACACATTCATTTTTCACTTTTTTCCTTCATAAATATTTTTGAAGTGCAAAAAAAAAAGGTTCTCCCCTTATATTTCATTGTTTTATTTTAAAAAATGCCTTTTATTTCACAAAATGCCGCCCTCTAATTTTTGTCGTCCCGTGCAAATGTCCCTGCTGCACCCCCGCCAGGAACGGCCCTGACTTCTGGGTTTTGCACCAGCCCTCTTGTGTTTTTCACACAAGGCTTTTTGCAGACATCAGCAGCTGTTCCACACTTTTAATTGTATAATTTAAATTTTGGAATACTTGTGTACATATAGAGGGTGCTCAGTAACTTAACCGACAAACTCGAGAAAGTGATTCTACAATAAAAATTATAAAAGAAAACTTATTATGTCCTAAACATTCGACTTTTGGAACTACAGGGTCGAAAAATTGTTTTTATTAGGAGACATTTTTTAACATACAAGAAAAACCAGTGTCGTTCATAAGGGGTTTAAGGTAAATATCTTTTAAGAAAAATTTAAGCCACTACGTTTTTATAAAATAAAAATATTTTTAAAAATTCACATTTAGCTTGCAACAAATTTGACCTCTTGACATTTTTTGATATTTGATGTACGTTTTCGGGTAAATAAATAAAAACGATTTCCCGGCCCACCTCTATCCCTATTCAATTAAAGAATATATAAGGAAGGTGAGATTTTTTACTGCCAAATTTAATATAAGCAAGACTGAAATAAACATCCCCAGAAATGGTTTTCATTTACTTACGCGAAAAGCGTACATCAAGTCAAAAAGTCAGAAGATGAAATTTGTTCCAAACTAAATGAGAAATAAAAAAACAGTATTTTTTTTAATTTTTAACACCCTGTAGTTTAAAGAACTAAGATGTTTAGGACATATTGTGGGCGTACAAGCAGAACTCATTAAGTCCATTTTTGACAAAATAAGTATGATTTCATCTACAATTCTCTCAGTGTTTTCGCTTCAAGCAAATAATCAATAAGGTCATTTCGGCTAAACCGGAAGTAACAGAAAACAAATAAATTTAAGAAATATTTTACATCTAGGTATAGGTATATTACGTACGTAATTTTACTGTAAAAGTTAAAAACTTACAGCTAAAGATATCAGGTATTTGGGGTACATTTTCTTAGAAACTACTGAACCAATTTTAAAAATCCCAAAGTCTGTCGAGGGAAAATTTTTAAATCCTTTAGGGTAACGTATCATCTGACCCCCTTTTCTTTTTAAACTTTTTGGCATTTGTATTTTTTGCAGCTTTTGCTTGTGTGAAAGTTAAAACGTTGTTTATCGAGATATATTTTTAAAGTTTATTATTTTATAACCCATAAGTTTTCTTTTAATTTTTTAAAAAACTTTACATTGTGTAAAGATAAATAATTTTGTAAACTTTTAAAACAACTTAGGGGTTTTATTTCAGTTAAGTAAAGTTTTTCTTATAATATTAAAAGAAAAGGAAAACTGTTTTACTTTATACAGCATCTTCGTATTAACTTACAATAAAAGTTTACTTTAATTTTATCTTAAAATTTTTGAATCTGTTACATTAACACAATAAAATGTATTAAAAGCATTGACCTAGATATTTTTTTTTCTCTCACAATTTTATTTTTAAAATACATTTTGTTATTTATCATATTTTTAGTAAATTTCATACACTTATATCGGTAATTCTATTTTGTAGTATCCGTCGCATGAATGTAAAGTGTGATATATTCGCTGGTTTTAGAATAAAATGAGGAGCTTTATTAAGTTCAAAACCAAATATTCCCTTTCATAAAAAATACAAAGTTGATGATGGTGGCTCAAACACGAAACGTCGGATCTTAAATTCTAGTGACATCCATTTTATAGAACAGAAAAAGTGACAATGTCAAATGTGTCGTTTAATGATAAATATCTTTCATCAGCCTGTATATAACAAAAATAAATTACAGAAAATACTTTAAAAATAAAATAACCTTTAAAAAAGGTAACACTTAAACACCATTTTCATTAAAAAAATATCCCAAAAGTGCGTCCTTGACGTTTTAAGTTTTTTTTTTGATATGGTAAAAATTGGAGGTTTGCATTTAAAGGGAGGGAAAAAGATTATTTTCCAACTCTATTAAAATTATCGTTTTATATGATTGGAAACAAAATATGACAAGGCAGAAGATAAAAACAGCAAACTTTAAAATATTTAAAAGTAAATTAAAGTTTATAGAATTTACCATTCAAGTTTTCCAAGTATAAATAACTGTTGTACTGGCGCTATTTGATTTTTCCTACGTATTTCAGATTTTAACTCGGATTTTCCAACCGCTGTCAAACCGGTGACAGTTGAATTACAAAGAATATAAATAGTTTTTCTGGAATACACTCACTGAACTTGCATTAATCCCATTTCCTGATTTATTCCGAAGCGCTTTTGGGTTGTTTTATGATTATTTGCTGTTTATCATACTTTGAGGTACACACAGAAAAATATTTGTCAGTAAAGTACAGTAAAGCACCTTTTTGTTAATGTTGCATGGTATAGCAAAAAACAAATAAAGATAGAAATAATTTGATTGCACAATCTTGATTTTGATTTTTAAAACAATCTTGGTTGTAAAAGTAAAATATGATTTGTTTGGACATAAAGAGTGTGATTTGTTTTGGACATAAAGAGTGTTTTTAAAATTTTATCAATTTGGCCAGGCACTTATAACTCGTTTGTTATTAAAAATAGAACAAAATGTAGATATAAGAGTGTAAGGGATTTTTGCAAATAATTTAGTGGCGTACCAACATTTTTTCCAATTCCTTCTATTTTAAAGTTATAACACAAAGTTTTTTTTTAATGGAACACCCTGTATATTATATTACCAATCAAAAGGTCCCCTTAAAAGCCGTAAAAATATCACATTTGATATATTTATTTTGTCATAGTTAGACACAAAAAGAGTTCATACAATTATTTGCTTCTATTTAAAGGTATTGGCTCCCAAGGAACATAAAAGCTAGCCGCGCACTAGCAACTTTTTTTGGCAACTTAAAAATTGGTATACCTAAACGTATTTGTTTTTATACAGGGATGCGCAAAAGTCCGGAATAAAATTAATATCTTCTTAACCAGGAGCACGCCACGAGCGTGGCTATTTTAAAGAAAATAATTTAAGTTTGACCTAAAATATATAAGCCGATACGATCTAAATGATTTCAACAAGCCGAAATAATAACAGTATTTTTTGACATATTTAACATCTCCCTCACCGAGTTTCCTATGACGCTCGAGTAAATTCCTATTTAACATCGTGGGCTCCCCTACGATTATTTAAGCTTCTAAGCCTTTTAGCAGTAAGTTTTTATTTGTTTTTTATAAACATCTTTTATTTACCAGCATACGTAAAAATAATTGTTGTTTATTAGATTTGATATTAACGTAAATCTGATTAGGAAGTTTTCCTAATAAGACAACAACATAAATAAATAAATAGGTTTACCCCTAAAATACTATTATTCCTTGCTTTTATTTTTTTTTATCTTTGGATAAACCACGAAGGCTAAAAGCCT
Source organism: Listronotus bonariensis (assembly GCA_014170235.1). Taxonomy (NCBI): domain Eukaryota; kingdom Metazoa; phylum Arthropoda; class Insecta; order Coleoptera; family Curculionidae; genus Listronotus; species Listronotus bonariensis. The sequence continues at coordinate 52,662 of JACEGR010004717.1, read as the reverse complement.
AAATACTAACGTACCGTGGGTGTCTTAAGCGAGGTAAGAGGGAGGTTGTTAACACGGGACTTAAATACTTAAAGATTTGGGTGGGGAAGGAACGACCTTGGCGGGCAGCAGGTTCCACAATCTTGAAACTCAAGGGATAAAAGAACGAGCAAAGTGGAAAGTTCGGGGCCTGACCAGTTGGACCGTATAGGGATGCATACGCGCGGAACCATGAGTTTCTCTGTAGGAAACCGTGAGTGGAGGAACTTTACTGGACAATTCTTTAGAGCAGAAGCCTTGGAAGTACCTATAAAAAAGGATAGTTCCTCCACAGCCCGACGATGGGCAAGCGAGGGAAGCCTTTCTGTAAGTGAAGGAACATTAATGAGACGAAAAGCTCTTCTTTGAATAGAATCAAAAATGCTTAGGGTTGTGGGGGACGCCATGCCCCAGATATGAGAACAATATTCCAAGGGAGGTCGGATTTGGGACACATATAAAGTGTATAAATTAGATGGGGAGTTTACTTTTTTTATTTGGTTTATTATATTTTTAATGTAAATGGTTTTTGCCATTGCAGTCAATAAAATACAAAACTTAAAATAGGAGTATTTAAAATAAAACGTGGTTACTTTTTTCATGGTCTAGATTTTAGCCAACATAAATGAAAACAATGCAATATCTTAGAAAGGGCTTAAAAGAAATATGGAGTGTGATACATTTTTAAATAGGTTATTTTTGGAGCATAACAATACAAAAAAAATATACAGGGTCTCGATTTAAAATTTATAAATGTAAATAAATTAGTTACCTAAAAACATTTAAAAGCATATCAAGGGCCAAACCGCAGTACCTCGTAAATCGCAAAATATAAATTTTAGAAGACAGACCAAAAAGCTGCTTAATACTAAAAGAGGGCCTTATTTTTATAATAATATGATTATAAAAGGCCAATGATTTCTAAGTTGTATTTCGCAAGTAATTATAGTTTATTATTTTGAACTTATAGGGTATTAAAAAACAAATATAAATTTTTTTAAATGTTACTTACGAGGTACTTCGGTATGGCCCTTGATATCTGCAATTTGCTTAAAAAGTTGCTATAAAAATGTTTTAACTAAATAAAAAAATCTCCTAAAATAAAAAGGATATGAAGTATTACTAAAAAATTCCAGAAATTAAAAGTTTTTTTGTAGCGAGTAAACGACACAAGATAGTCAATTGCAGTATTCACCAGTACGTTTGCCTTGAAATTTTAGCCTCGCAAACGGTGGTCACTTTTTATAAAAAAAAAACACACGCAGAAACACACACAGCATATTTTCTGACTTTCCCCGTATTTTGAAAGATTTAAAAGATAGCCAATCGATGTATTTGAGCTCGGAAAATGCAAAAATCATAATGAAAAACAATTGCATAAACAAAAGACTAACGCCATAAATGTTGCGTTTTTTAAATAAAACATCGTTTTTAATATAACATTTTTAAATTTTATGGTCAGTTCTGAGTGTTTTTTAATAAGAGTACTATAAGTCTATTTTTAATTGTTTTTTAGTTATTGATAAAGTGATAGGTGTTAGGGTGTAAATAACTTAGGCTAAACAGCTTGGGTTTTCACTTACTTGAGAAAAACACCTATTGGGGTAAGTGGAATTATGGGTTACACTGGCCCCACAGAGTATTTAGATAAGAGGTAAAATGCACCTACATATGTCTTAAACTTAGTTTAAATGTAAGCAATGCTAACATAAGCTACAGTACAGTATACGTATTAAAAGGTTTCGAGATGCAACAGCTTCGATTTAGACGAACTTCAGGAAATTTTACGTTTTAGTTGCGCTCATTTGTTTGCAGAATTTTTTTGGCTTTACTATTGCAGCAACTTTTAAAGATTACTCTAACACCTAGGCTAACTAGACTCGCCGAAACAAATACCCCTGAGATGTAACTAGCTATGGTATGGGGTTTTATCTCAAGAGGTACTTGTTTCGGCTTCTGTCTAGTCGGACTATATTTTAAGGTAATTTATATTTGCGTAAAAAGCAAAAAAAAATCTTCGTTAACTTCAAAACGTCGCTTCCGTAAAGGCCTCAAAATGGAACGAAAGTTGTTACATTTGCTAGTTATTTGATTAAAGTGTTGAAATTGTATTTTAGGTTTATTACAGCCATGGTCAGAAATTATAAGCGTAAAAAGGCACCACCGTCTTATTCTCCTGAAGATTTAAGTAATGCAGTGACAGCTGTAAAGAAAAAAAAAATGGAATTTTAAAAACGTACCGTGTTGCAAGAAGTTGTATAAGTCCTAAGGCAACTCTCTTTAAACATGTAAAGGGACAAAGTGGGGTAAAGAAGTAAGTCAACTTGGCCGACTCAACGGCTCTATTTCTTATGAAGATGGAAACAACAAAATTGCAGATGGCAGCTAGAATCCATGGAAAACTGTGGGTTCGGTCTTTCCAAAAAGAAGCTCTAGAGACCATTGGTCAATATGTTCGAGAAAATAATATCAAAACACCTTTTAAAGATGGCGTTCCCGGTAATGATTTTTTATTCGATTTAGAAAAACTCATAACTTAAGTTTAAAAACCTCAAGCTGTAGAGGCTGCGAGGAAAAAAAGTATTGATCCATTTGTAATACATGACTACTTTAAATTATTAAAGGAAGTTACTACCGACGTTGCTCCGACTGAGATTTGGAACCTTGATGAGACTGGCTTTTGCATGGACCCCACTCGAGTTAAAGTTCTTGGACAAATAAGAACACCTTCTTACCGAGCAACTAGCGGCCCCGGAAAAGAAAATATTACAGTCTTATTTGCAGCGAACGCTGCCGGTGAAAAGTTACCTCTCTAAATAGTGTTTAGGGGGAAAAATGTTTGGGACTCCTGGATGGCACCTAGATCCACAGGATTTGATGATGTTGCTTATGCGGCCACCAAAAACGGCTGGATGGAAGCTGAAATATTTACCAATTACTTTACACGAAATTTTTTGCGTAATATTCACACTAAAAGACTGGCTGTTCTACTATATGATGGTCATTCTTCCCATGTGGGTTTGCCACTGGTTCAAAAGGCAAGAGATGAAGAAGTTACAATATTGAAACTTCCGCCACACACAAGTCACGTTTTGCAACAGCTAGACTTGAGTGTCTTTAGGCCTATGAAAATAAAGTGGGATGAAGAATTGGTAAAGTGGCAAAGAAAAAATTATGGCAGGAAATTGACAAAATCAGCATTCTCCACCATGATTGCCACAATTTGGAAAGACCTTAATTCTGAATTAATAAAAAGTGGTTTTGAAAAAGGGAAATTTTCCTTTTTTCTGATAGAGTGGTTCCGTCAGATAAATTTGAGCCAGATGCATACCAAAGGTGGCTTTTTTCTTTGCAAAATGAAAAGGCCGACACCATATCTGGGTGTTCAACATTCCATCATCTAGAAAAGGACCCTACCGAACCCAGGCCCTCAACATCTGCTGCGTGCCTTTCTTTAAATCCCGCTACAGAGGATACAGATATATCAATTACTGCCTAATACATCTTCCATTATACAAAATGAACAGTCAAATGTACACAAAAAATCGTTTGACGAATTATTGTTGGAAAAAGTGAAACAAATTGCTCACATAAAAGCTGATAGAAAAAGGGTTTTCTCAGGAGCCGAGATAATAACATCTGTCAAAGCTGTTGAGAAAATAGCCAATAAAGAAAACGAAAAAGAAAGATTATCAAAAAACAAAAAGGGCCAAATTAAAGCCAGCAATGCCTTCAGTTGAAAGTGACGACGATGATGATGAACCTGCAAACCTTGTCGAAGATGATTCGGATGACGGTAGTCTTTCCGATGAAACTCAAGAAAAAGAAGAGGAAGACCAACTTATGGAACTGATTGATAAAGATTTTGGAGCACTAAGTGTAGCTGATTTGATAATCGTCAAACTTTCATCAAAGAAAACAACCAAGATGTATGTAGCTCAAGTCATTGAAAAAGAACACATGTTTTTGCGTAAAATTTACCAGAAGGATTGGAGCATCTTCCTCATTTCATTGGCCAGACGTCGATGATATTAGTATCATTAGGCCAGATGAAGTTTACAAGTTTCTACCACCCCCAGTTATCGATAAGCGGGGAAAAATCACATTTCATGTTCGTTTTGACTCTTATGATTTAGCCTAAGTTTATAAGCTAATATTTTACAAAGTGTTGTTTGCTTTTTAATAAACAAGATATTTATAACTTAAAAGTTTTGATTTTTTGGCAAAGTGGAGGTGCAGTAAGGCCTTAATACTAGAACTACTGTTGCAATATAGAATGTCACTTTATCGAACTCTTACCAATGATTTATATTGATCTTTTTGAAGCCTTAAAAGTATCATTTAGGTTTTACCAACAATAAAAACATAGAAAATAAAATAAGAAATAAAGACAGGCTAAAAATGAATGCTTTTTCTTAATTAAAGTCTAAAAATTAAAAAAAAAAAGAAAATTAAAAATTATAGAAAGGGAAAAACATTTTATATACATTTGCCCTGTTGTATTTTAATGCTTTCTATATGAGAATTTAGACAAGTTCCACTTACCCCATGCCCTGGTTACACTTGCTTCTTTTATGGGGCATGTGTAACCCATGAGAAATGATATATATTTTCCTGGAAATGAAAAACTAACTTTAGATGACTGCTATAAACTTTTCTGATATTAGTATATGAAACAATTAATGCTTTTTAGAAATATCGAGTTATTTCCATTTATCCTTCCGAATTAACAGTAAGTTAAACCTGAGGTAGCAAAATAAGTGGTTCCAAGGTGGTACCTGATACTGCAAAGTCATTGAAGTTTTTACCTTTCAGTAGATTAAATTTAATTTTTTCCATAATCTTCTTTTCTTGCTCCACTGGCATTTTCTTTATACTTTTATTATAACATTACTATCTGTAGTTTTTAATCTAAAAAATAATTTAATATAAAAAACTAATATAAAATCTACCAATGGGTAAAATTTTTAATGACTTTTAAGTATTAGGAAATCTTCTTTAATATTGCTATATTTAATTAAATAATATAAGCCGAAAATGTAACTTTCTATGCTTTAATAACTCTAAAACAGAAGATAGACTTATAGTACCCTTATTAAAAACACTTAAAATTAAACATAAAAAATCAAAAAGGGAATAATAAATGGGGTATTCCATTTAAAAACGTAACATTTATTGCGTTAGTCTTTAGATTTTTATGAAATTATTGTATTCTTGTGATAGACTAAGATCCGGCATTAAGAAAATATACTCTTATCTGTTATTTAAATGAAATCATATTTTTAGGCAGATTTTAATGTAGTGAATGCAAGTGAACAACATCTGCCAGCCTAGGTCTGCTACAATTAATAATAATTAATTAATTAATTGTAAATTTATTTATAATTGGTACCTTTACATGTTAATAGCATAAACCAATGAAATAGCATAGTTGGTTGGGTAGCTCATTTACGCGAGCTCGTTCTCGGCTATAGTGGCCAAGTCGCATATCCAGAATCACCTCCACACCCTCCTTCCCTATTACGACAAATGGAAAGTCAAAATGAACTCTGAAAAATGCGAATGCCTTGTAGCAACGAGGAAGTTTACTAACAACAACATTCCAGTGCCTATTAAAATCAGAGAAAAGCCAATACCACCGGCAAACCAAATTAAATACCTCGGGGTCATCTTAGACAAGAGACTCAAGTTCGTAGGCCAAGTAAACGACTTGCTAAAAAAGGCATTTGCAGCACAACAGGCACTCTACTCCATCCTGTCACCAAAATCCCCGCTATCCCCTACTAACAAGCTAATCACTTATAACCAAATCCTTAAACCTGCCCTCCTTTATGCCTCTTCCGTCTGGTCCTGTGTATCAGACACCCAAATTGCCCGACTACAACGTTTCCAAAACAAAGTGCTTCATGCAGTCACCGGTTCTGGCCGATATGCGAGAATCGTTAACATGCACGAGGCAACTAACACCCCTACCATCCTAGAATACATCCTTAGTACCTCCGATAAATTTTTCCAATTCAAACCCCAACAAAGTTCACTAACATTACACCTGACAAGAACAAGAGCCGACAAAAACCCTATCCATAAACCCATATACCACAGATTACCTCTATACCACCTTCCATACCCACCCTAATTCCTTCCCCCTTCTTTTCCCTAGCTAAAATTCTCAATTAAATAATCTAAACCCCGATTACTTATGCTACGTACTTGATGCGTCTAGGGGGTTTTTTGACCAAATATTTCCCCAGTAAAAACCCATAACATTAACTTCAGCCAAATAACCGATCTTACCAACAAACTCTTTTACATCAACAAATCCGAAAGACTTTGCAAAGCTCACGCGGAGCATAGTGTGCAAATTAGAGCTACACTCTTCACGCTACGCCAGACGCCTCCAACTGCGTCCCTGTGTATTCCACCAGGCCCTTGTCTTGACAGCGGCTGGTCGTCCTGTCCGCCTCAAGACCATCAAAAAATGAAACTGTAGATGTGAATTGTAGATACATATTTAGAATAAAAACGTTCGGGGGCCCCGAGTTTGGGGTTTCCGGAAAATGAATGAATGGAGCATTTAGCAATGCATGCCTTGTCGACACTCTGGGTTCGTATCCTGCACTGGGTAACATTTTTTTTCTATTTTATATTCCCTTGTCTATAAGCAAAATTATGTTTATCATATTTAATTGAATAAAATCGGGCTGCTACCTAGCCAACTAAGCTATTTCACCGCTGATCATTGGGCTATGCAATTAACATGTAAAGGTAACAATTATAAATAAAGTAACTATTAAGTAATTAATGATTACTAATTGTAGCAGACCTTAATTTTCCGCTGTTAGGATATCCAATGAGTTGCAATAAAAAGATGACGAATATGTAATAAAGTTTGTCTCTTTTTTTTTTTTACCTTCTTACCTAAAAATGGTAGTCTTAGTCGTCGTAGCTAGGGTGAAATAAATATGCAATATTCCCTGGTGATGGAATTATCTGGTACGAAACGTCGGCAAATAATTGCGTATGGCGATATATAGTGTTTAAAAGAGCGATGAGAAAAAGGATTTAATATAAATTGAAGAAAATATCAGGTTCCGTATTTAAAAATTAAGTTGATGATGGTCGCGCGGAGAAGCCGAAACGCGTCAGATTCAATATTATTTAATCACAATCTGAATTATAGAGCAGAGAAAAAGTGGCCATGAAAACGTGTTTCTTTTCATTTTGAGTTAACTTAACAAATATAGCCAGGAAACAAGAGAAACCCAAATTGAAAATTCCGGTTTTTTTTTTTTCGAATATCTTCGGAAGTACTCGGAATTTTTTAAAAACGCAAAACGGCATTTTATTGAGCATCAAATTGCGCAACTTTGCCTCCATTTAACCGATCCTGTATCTCTTACGGTTTCCGAAATCCCAATGATGAGCGTCGAATTCTGAGCCACCCTGTACAAATAACATGACATATTTACATGAGCTTTAGCTACGAAATAAAAACTTCTCCTTTACAAAAAATGATAAACCCTGTAATGTTATCTTTCATAACCGCATGTTTATTTAGATCTTTGGCTTAACTAAATACCTGAAAATAATAATAAAAATTCATTTTACAAATCCATCCACACTGGATTTATCTGTTTGTTGTTTTAAAATCAAGTAATGAATAGATTTTCATTCATAGTAAAATTTGCAGTTTTCAGTAATATACTTTATTAAGTTGATATGATATTCGTCCCAAGGCAAATACCGTGAAACCAAAACATTGAAGCGATTAATTTTTTTCTCCGAAACCACAAATTTTGCAATTTGCCTTTGTTTATGTTCGAGATAGACAGATTGCGTTTCTGATAACCCAAAGCTGGAAAAATTTGAATATGGAGATTGGGATACACAGGTTGATTCATGCATATTCAATTTTTCTATTAAAGACACACGTGTGTGTGTTTTTACGAACGTGTCAGTTTATTTTGAGGAGAAAGAATTGCTTCTGGTATCAGCTTTTTTTTCATATTTTATGGTAGCAGTAGGGAGCACACGGCTAAAATATTTTCACAGTTTGGTATAAAAATGTATTTTATTGATATAAGGGGTTATATTCATATAGAAGACCACTTTTTTTACTAAAATTTCCTTTTAGTTTATTAATTTAAAAATTTGTACATATATATTTTAAAAGCCTCTGTAGCCGATGTCCGGGTGCTTCTCTAAAAAAGACGTTTTGCGGTGATCACTATATCTCTCGACTGGATCATCTAAAATAAAAAAAACCAAACGGGTCTAGTTTTAAAAATGTATATAATCTATAAATTAATTAAAGAAACATTTTTAGACAAAATGGCGGTTTCTCAAACACAAAAATTGTTTTCGGGTGCAATTTAGTCCTTAAATTATTTATAAAAATACAAATATTTATAGTAACAGAATAACCTTTAATTGGTTGCTAAAATATATCTAAGAAGCTTGTGTCAAAATTTGAGAACGATCGGTTTAGTAGTTTTTGAAAAATCGTGGTCATCATCTATGAAAACACTGGTTCAAGAAAAACGCGTTTAAAGCTTCAAGAAACCTATACAAATAATTGAAAAATATTACAAATACTCGTATTTCTTTAAAACTGTTTAACGGATTAATTTCACATTTTTAGAAAATATACTTAAATACATGAGCACTTGAAGTATGCTTAAAATAAATCTGATTGTTTTTGAAAATGGCAAGTGTATATAACCCCTTGAAAAGTCAGTAACCGGAGTTACTTACTGGGTATTTATTATCAATTGGCGCATTCAGAAGTACTCAGCCGTTTTAACGACTAGTTTCACAAGTGTCAAAATTGTCAAATCGAATCAAAGGATGGGTTTATTTTGACAGGTTTTGACACGCCGCTTAGTACCCAGAGGTTAAGCGGCTAAGTACTCTTGATTGCGCCCGAAGTATAACAAAGCCTGATTACACCCCACAATGTAGGGCTAGGTTTACTGAGAAAGAATCCTTTAGTGACTTACAAACGTCTTCTACACAATGTAAAATAGGTTGGCTAAAGTGCCACTAATTTAAAAAATATATACCATTGTGCTTAAAGTAAGACGTAAATAGTAAGTTATGGCTTTATATAAATATTTTTATTATTTAAATTTTGGGTTCCTTTTATTATACTTATTTAATTTTTAAATCTAATTTTGTTTTTAAGTAGCTAACTATTTTAAAGCACAATACTTTTGTGAATTTTTTTTTTAATATTGTAGAATTGAAAAGTTTTTGTGCCGTAAAAAAAATAAAGTTAAATATTTAAAAAATATACAAAATATCAAAAAGTATTCTATACAGAGGTGATTTAAAAATTGTCCTAGTAAAATTTAATAGAAGAAAATGACTTTGTACTTATGCATAACTTTTGACTATAATCACTTTCTCTAATAATAACTGACTATAATCTTTTGGCTTACCCCTATTATTTTGACGATAAAGAACACTTACTGCTTCTATTTTTTCTAAACAAATAAAAAAACAAAAGTGTTTCTTATATATTGCACACCTAATGGACCACACTTTATAGAAACCTCTGTTTTTTACCTAACATAACACACTGTAACACATAGTAAACCTTTTTCAAAGATTTTATTGTCAGTTTTTCTTTGTAAAGAAAGCAATATTTATATGTACTAAACAGAAAAGGTTAAAGGCAAAAATCTAACAAAAAGTACCACACTTTCTTGATTTAAATATTTTTGTATGTTTATATTGTAAAAAAATATAAAACATAGAAGGTAGAAATTTTTATTTTCTATATCTCTATCTCTTTATTGTTAATTTTTATCCAAAAATTCCAGGTCCAGCTGTAAAACAAAAAGTCACACTTAGTATAATTAATTATTATTTTTTGATACTCTAAAGGTTCTTAAATTCACTGCAGTATTTATAACATATCAGATAGACAGCTTGTTTTAGTAAACTTTTGTAACACTTTACATTAACTGTGTTTATACAATGCCTTATTTTTACTTAAAGTAGGAACTCGGTGTTTTCACTGTTATTTAAAATTACTAAAATACAAGACGCCTACGCTTTTAAAACCACCAGAAACTTCATCGCTTTCAAGTTCCATAAAACACAACTTGCAGACCAGAGTCGTCTGGTGCTGTCGCTTTAAGTCAAGTTGTTTTCGGCAAGTGGAATTCCGTAAAGCTTGCCTAAAAGCAATTTGACATTCGGCAAAGCTTCACCGGCAAATTGTGTGTTCTAGGAAGTTTCAAATAATGTAATCTTGCTATTCTTTTTAGCTATGTACTATTTGTAGTCGACATTTCTGTAATAAAATTACCAAGAAAGAAGCCACATGTTTTTATTAGCTTTACATGTATATATTCAGGGTGTTCTATAATTGCGGTAAAAAGTAGTAAAAAGGCGTATCCCTGAGCTATTTCTCTGAAAAAAGGTTTATATAAACATTAACTCCTTAAATTAAGATATAAGGTGTCAAACTTTTTAAGAAACCTAAAATTTTCTAAAACACTTTTTTAAGTAAAATTTGTTAGACTAAAAATAAAAGTTATTTAATTAAGCATTTTTGGTTGTTATTACATAATTGGGCAATTATCTAGAAACCGGCCGCAACTCCGATTTTAATGAAATTTTGTATACGGGACTTGTTTGGGGGCTGATCAAAACTCTAAAAGAATTTTTTGGTGGTAATGTTTCGTTTTCGAGATATCCATCATTAAAGTTGGTATTTGATTTAAAGCTAAAGTGGGCCACAATATTTGATTTTAACCTTTTACCGTTTTTCTATGTATTTTTCACCTTTTATTAAATTTATTGGGAAGGGTCCCTTAAAAATCGCAGCAAGCCATGCAAAATGTTTTCGGCGCATTCACCATAATGAAAAACAAAGCTACGGAATTTATTTTAAAAAAGTGTAAAATACGTGAAAAAATTAAGTTTTATTTAGGTTTTAAAAGGTGAAAATTAAATATTGTGTACCACTTTAACTTAAAAAATTGTAATTTTAGTTGTTTCATCGAGAAAAAGTAATATTAGATAAAATGCGTCCCACGCCGCCCCTGGTCTCACAAATTAAAATTGGTATAGGGCTAAATTACCTTTATGTTTTAGCAAATATTACAGCCAACTTATATTAAAATCGGACAAACCATATTCGAAATCCCGATTTTCTTTTTTAAAGTTTAACACCCTGTATTTTAGAAACAAAGCATTTCCGGACCTATATTTATATACACTTTTTTTTCATAAAATTAGGTCAGAAATATGCCCTTAGATTTTCTTACCGCAATTAGGAAACACCCTGTACACATATGAATATGTGTTTGTACACATGTATGTAACTTCTTCACCATCTGTTCGCCTTCTGTTGGAGATTTACTATACTACCTGCATCAGTATTAATTACAACCTCTCTTGAGATTTACAGTACTAGTGACGAGAAATTATAGAAAAAAAAATTGTTAAAAAAACAAAAAAATTATGGTAAAAAGCGTGGGCGCTTTGTAACACACGTTTTGTATATAATGCTTTTTTGCAATATTACTATTATTTTTCGTTCATTATTGTTTTAATTAAGCATATTTTTTGGTTTTCTTAAACTGTATATATTTATTTTCTTTCATTCAACAAGAAAAAATGTCAGTTTATTAGGTTAATTTTTTGGTTTTTAAAAGCACAACAACTTTTTATTTTTAATAAAAACTAATTTACACAAAAACTACCCCGCTAAACACAAACAGGTTGGTGTTTACTTTATAACAACAGTTAAAAAGAAAAACTTAAAAATACTAGACAACACGAACCTAACACCTTAAATATGTTCTTTAAACAGTTCATTAAACTAAATTTTTATCAAAATTATTTAGCAATGTTTAGCTTTGACAAACACATCAAATAAAATCGCTACACCATCAAAATTTCAGTGTTTGACAAGAAGATTTCATGGTTAGTTCTGGTTAGTACAGAAAATAAAAAGAAAGGAAAAAGTAGTTTTTAATTTTAATTTTTTTTTTAGCTGCTAGGCTCTCCCCCTTTCCCTAAAGACGCTACTACATCCAAAGATTAAAGTTTTTTTACTTTAATGCGCTTTTTTCTGCTATTACTTTTTTTTTTATTTTGATGTGTAGGCATGTGTTAAACATACAAAATTTGAAATATACTTTTATATATAATGAGTTATGAATAATGTTACAAAGTAATATTCGAGCCAAAGTTTTCGTAAGTTAATAAATCACAATATAGACACGTCAATAACTTTAGTACACAAAAGACGCAAGGTAAGCGAGAATATTAAACCAAAGTTCTCGTATATGTCTCATAAAGTTAACCTGGTATCTTAATGAAACTTATTAAGTAATTTGGCATCTTATAAACCATTGACTTGCCTTAATTTATTACACTTGCTGAACTCTCTTCCGTGATAAATTTTGAAACAACATTGTCTCGTGTCTGAAGATGAAATACACAACAGCAGCCCAAAGATGTGGTTGAACGAGTTTAGACGCAGGGTTCGCTGCGGTTTACCCGCGAAAAGTTACTCATTTTGAAGTATATGCAAAATCTGTTTGCAAATTAACTTCGATTTAAATTAAGCTTTATTTTCTTTATCTATGGGCTTTAAAAATACAATTTTAATATTGTCGTATAAAGTTTACTTAATGAGGTAAAGTTAAAGCCATCGATATTTTAAGTGCTAACATTTTTAAAATCGTAATTTCCTAAATGTTTTAGTTTATTTATAATATTTAAAATATGTGTGTCATACTTCACAATGGCTTGTTCACCTATTTTAGGTCCCTATTTTTATCAACATATTTGGGTGGTTTTACCAACCTGTATTTTTAGGTACTTTAGTGGTCACATGCAAAATCTAATATACTTGCTTATTTTTCAAAAAATAAAATAATAATTTTTATATATTTAAATATAGAAGTATATGTCTCATAAAGTTAACCCGGTATCTTAATAAACCTTATTAAGTAATTTGGCATCTTATAAACCATTGACTTGCCTTAATTTATTACACTTGCTAAACTCTCTTCCGTGATAAATTTTGCACAACATTGTTCGTGTCTTGAAGATGATAAAGTTAACCCGGTATCTTAATGAAACTTATTAAGTAATTTGGCATCTTATAAACCATTGACTTGCCTTAATTTATTACACTTGCTGAACTCTCTTCCGTGATAAATTTTGCACAACATTGTTCGTGTCTTGAAGATGAAATACACAACAGCAGCCCTAAAGATGCGGTTGAACAAGTTTAGATGCAGGGTTCGTTGCGGTTTACCCGCGAAAAGTTACCATTTTGAAAAATATGCAAAATTTGTTTGCAAATTAACTTCTGGATTTAAATTAAGCTTTATTTTCTTTTATCTATGGGCTTTAAAAAATACAATTTTTTAATATTGTCGTATAAAGCTTACTAATGAGGTAAAGTTAAAGCCATCGATATTTTAAGTGCTAACATTTTTAAAAATCAGTAATTTCTAAATATGTTTTAGTTTATTTATAATATTTAAAATATGTGTGTCATACTTTACAATGGCTTGTTCACCTATTTTAGGTCCTATTTTTATCAACATATTTGGGTGGTTTTACCAATCGTATTTTTAGGTACTTTAGTGGTCACATGCAAAAATCTAATATACTTGCTTATTTTTCAAAAAAAAAAAAATAATAATAATAATTTTTATATATTTAAATATAGAAGTATATGTCTCATAAAGTTAACCCGGTATCTTAATGAAACTTATTAAGTAATTTGGCATCTTATAAACAATTGACTTGCCTTAATTTATTACATTTGCTGAACTCTCTTCCGTGATAAATTTTGCACAACATTGTTCGTGTCTTGAAGATGAAATACACAACAGCAGCCTAAAGATGCGGTTGAACAAGTTTAGACGCAGGGTTCGTTGCGGTTTACCCGCGAAAAGTTACCATTATGAAAAATATGCAAAATCTGTTTGCGAATTAACTTCCGGATTTAAATTAAGTTTTATTTTCTTTTATCTATGGGCTTTAAATACGCTTTATTAATATTAACGTATAAAGCTTACTAATGAGGTAAAGTTAAAGCCATCGATATTTTAAGTGCTTACATTTTTAAAAATCAGTAAATTCTAAATATGTTTTAGTTTATTTTACATGAATTAAAAATATGTGTGTCATACTTCACAATGACATGTTAACCTATTTTAGTTCCAATTTTTATTAACATATTTGGGTGGTTTTACCAGTCGTATTTTCTAAGTACTGTTCCAAAACACCTCGTATAAAAACACGTGTCTTCGTTTTTATACCTTTATTAACAATGGAACGTAACTATGGTTACTTATACAACTTTATACAATTCTATAAACTAACACTTATTTTTAATGTCCGTAACATTACCTTAGTGGTCACATGCAAAAATCTAATATATTTGCTAATTTTTGCAAACAAAATTATAATATTTATATATTTAAATATAGGAGTATAATGTCTTATAAAGTTAACCCGGTATCTTAATGAAACATATTAAGTAATTTGGCATCTTATAAACGAAGCGCGATAGAACATTTTTTTATATATGAAGTACCAACAAATTTTTGATTCACTTTATAACCCCTATTCTTTAAGACCATATCTTTTATGGCACCCTGTATAAACAGAGCATTTTCGAAACCATGTTTATGGTCATTTCTCTGTAAACTCGTACTCGGCTTCCCGTCGCCTATTTTTACAAGAAGTAATTAAAATATTTAAATTATTATCACTTATCAGCTTCTAATAAAACTTTAATCATAAACTTTACGGGCACTATATTTTAAGAACCATATTTCAATTTTTTTTCTAGAAGTGAAATACAGTCCCCTGGCTGCCCCCAACACTGTATTTTCGCCCAAAAATTAGGTTTACGAAGAAATATTAAAATTATAATTTCGTAAAACAAGGTCCCAGAAAAAACTATAATATTTACACGTTTTTTTAGTGAAATAAAACGCAAATTGTTGATACCAAATTTCCTGATTTTCCCTGGATACATCATTTAAAGCGGGTAAAATTAGTTCTTCGAGTAGTTCCAAATAAAATTCTGCATTCAAATTTTGATTAAGAAAAAATGGTCCAATAATATGTTGTCCGAAAATCCCCGCCCAAACATTTACTTTCTGTGGATATTGCGTCCTCGTTTCGACAAATCTGTGTTGGTTTTCTTTGCTCCAATATCGGTAATTTTGATGATTGGATTTATTGTTTAACGTAAATGTGCACTCATCAGTAAAACAAATATTTCTTAAAAATTCCCTGTCCATGTTTGCCCTTTCCATCATTCCTGCCGTCGTATTTTATCCCCATACCTTAGCTCTTGATGTCTTTCATATTTGTATGAAATGTATTTATGCCTTTTAAAATCCGGAGCACTGTTGATTGATCTTTTCCTATGATATCCTGAAGTTTCCTTGTACTCACCTTCCCTTCATTTTCCTCCACGTGCAATAAAATTTCCAAGTCTCTATCATCTCTTACATTTTCTTCTCTTTAATACTCCCTAGCTTCACATCGGCAGTTATTTATCACTGTGGCTTTGGTCTCAAATTTTTTGATAGTCCTATCGACTGTTGATTTTCCGGGTATCGGTCTATTCCGATACTAAGCAGCGAACATGTCTGACACCTTTTGGTAACTATTTCCTTGATAGTACCATTTAATCATCAATACTTTTTCTTCAGTAGCATATCTTATGGTTAATCTTATCGCTCTACGCTTTTTTGATAATAATAAAACACCGTAGATGGGAGGTTGTAAAACACTAAATTTCACAATGACAACGTTATGCCACGCTAACTGGTATTTTTAAAATTGTTGTTCATAAATATGAGACGATAATAATGTAATTTTTTATATATATATATATATATATATATATATATATATATATATATATATATATATATATATATATATATATATATATATATATTTTAGATATAGAATGTGTCCTTAAATGTTCCTAATAGTATTCCATAGCACCGTGCATAATTCTAACCACACACCATGTATTTGATCTATAAAAAATGGCAAAGGTTTTATATTTTAACCCATGTTTATATTTTTCTTATCTAGCTCTCGCGTTATACACCGTTTTTTCTCAAAAAATTACCACTAAAATTATCGTTTTATCCCGTAATCGTCTGCTTATATCGAAAAACTCCGACAATTAAAAAAGCGGTTTCCCTTTGTTTACTCGTCATTAATAATTTTACTCGCGACACGACTCCGTAATTAAAAGATAACTCCCGCTTGTCTTGTCACCATAAAAATTTATCTCTCCCTTGACGTGTGCGATAATTTTTAATTTATAAGATCATTTTTATGTTCCTGTTTTAAAATTCTCTGGAACTACATGTAAAGAGATAATGGTTATTACTTTTTAAAGAGTATACATTAATAATGAAAGTTCCCGGGCCAAAATAAAAACGTGAACACATTGTTACTTTAGGTGATTAGGACAATATGGGAAAAACATATTTTTTTAGGTAAAATAATAACAATTTATAATGGAAAATATAAAATTCTTTGGTAATTGTTTTATTTTATTATCCTTGTCTTCCATAATATAATTTTTCAATATTTCCAGACATTTTTAGGTTTTTTTGTATCTACTTTTAAAAGTCAAGCTTATATAATTAAATAAATTTAATATTGTAAAATATAGAAAATTTACATCTTAAGCAATCTAACAAACTTTTAGAAAAAACTAACAACAAAATGAAAGCCTATCTAGAATATGCATGAAATATTACCAAGAATATGTTTTTGTAAAATAAAAAAAAAGTTATAAAATCAGAAAATTATGAATGCTGAAAGAAAGGAAAAAAATTAAGCTTTTAGTATTTCTGTAACATACAGAAACATAAATTATTATAAACAGACTCTTCACTAATGGGGTTTATAAGAGAGATAAAAGGATAAAAAAACTCTTTTGAAGAAAAAGTTATGCCAAATAAAAATTTTTGTCTGTAAAAAAATATAATTTATGAAAAGTAAATGTTGGCTTTGTATACAGGGTGGTTAAAAACCTAAAAAACAATGTTTTTTTTCCAGGAGTAACCAACTTACCTTTATTTTTAAGTTTTTAGCAAAATGCAAAAATATATAAAGAATAGCATTTTAAATTCCTTTTTTTTACAAAATTATCGAAAAGGTTCATAAAATTGATTTTGGTGTTATCAAAAATTAATTATTTTATATTAGCAAAAAGCACGTTTTTTACGTTTTTGCGATCACTGAATACAAATCAAAAATTTCTCTTTGTAAATCATATTTAGGTAAGAATAACTTTTTCTACAAAATGAATTTTTTCATGTGCTTGTTCTTTTGTGAACTCCATCCCGGGATAGTCTGTAGAAAACGAAATTCTCTCACACACTTTAATATAATAATAATTTTTCTTCCAATAATTTTTTTCGAGGCTAAATGGACAGAAGTCCTAAGATGTCTGCTAAAATTAGGCCACGGTTCAAATATTTTATCATTTCTTTTATTATACAAGAAACCTATTATACAGATGCACTGTTTTTAAAATTAAATTTTTAAATAGCTTTTCTACAAATAATGTTTTTTTTATTTTTATTTTTCACCCATGATCTTTTATTATTTAACATTTCTTATTTTGTTAATTATACATTGCTTGTTGTAAAACTTTACTTGGTATGATATAATCTTTGACCGAAGCTTTTGCTAAATAGTAAGTTGCTTTTAAGCTCCCTTTAGAAATGCCACTTACCGACAACTTCCTAATGTAAAACCGTGTTGCAAATCGACTTCGGACTGAAAGTTGTGCTTTCTGGGATTTAAAAACGTTGTAGTTGTCAGTGGTTTTAAAGCGGCCAGACGTCTTAGTCTTTTTAAGTACTTTCATGGTAAATATTGCAAAAATTAATGTATTTGTTTTTTCCTACAAAAAAAATCAAATCTAATATTCTTTAAGAAAATGTATGTTGTATTTTACAAGAGTGTGTTAGGTTATTCTTTGTCGGTTTTGTTATTTTAATCTACATATTTGGGCGGTTTAATTAGTTAATCGTCTTAATTATTTATAATACTTTTTGATAATAATGAAAAAATTGTTTGTATTTAAAAGCTTGAAATATATATATATTTTTTAAAAGATGCTCGTTATATTTCACAAGAGTGTAACCAATGCGTTCGTTTTTGTTACTTTAATTTACGTACTATTTGGTTAATGTAACCAGTCAGTCGTCTGACGTTTTTTAGAACTTTGATGGTTATATTGCAAAAATCTGACTTAATTTGCTTATTCCTACAAAAAAGTTTTAATTTTTAAAAATAGTGTGCCATACATCACAAGAGTGTGTTATTGCTGTTGTTTTGTTATTCTAAATTATTTTTATTTAACATGTTTTTTTTTTACATAACATTAGTAAATTTTGACAGTTTTTAAAGACGTTAGGCCTTTAAACTGGCAAGTGGGTAAAGAAGAAAAGCCATTTTGTATAACCGAGAAGGGTGAATGACGTCATACCTCAGACATGGGAACAATAATAATAATTTGTATTTTAGAGCCACTACACTGAACAAATATTGGTACTGCACTTTGAAGGGTTTGGTTTTGATTTTTTTAAAGAAAAATAGATTTTGGCTTTAAAAATAAGCAAATAAAACTGTTGCCTGGCCATTACCGTTTTCAGGTTTTTATCTAAAGGGTAAAAAAATATCAAACACATTTTTGAAAAATTAGTTTAGTCATTAATAAAACATATGTACTGGTCTAGTTAATAAAGCTGTAAACCAAGCAATCGCTTTTTAAAATCAGATACCTCGTAGAGAAAGAAAATATTTATTTTTATTTTCTAAGCAATATAAATGTTATTTATACAGGGTGTCCACTAACTTTTCCGACAAACTTTTAGGGGTGATTTTTTAACAAAAAATAAAGAAAAACTTCATATGACCATAATTATGTCTAAAACGTTTTACTTTTAAAACTGCAGCAATAGTTTTTTTACAATAACTTTTTACCAATACAGATATTTTTGGGAAATTTGGAATCTTTTATGCATCAAAGGACATTTTTGACGTCAAAAAAAAATTGTTACGCCACTGAATTTTCTTCAAAATAAAATATTATTTCGTCCTTTTGGTCTCTTGACTTTTTTATTAGATGTATGGTTTTTGAGTCATGGTTCTTGGCATGGTCAAATCGCTCTCTATTTAGTATAATATGGTAGTTATGTTATGAGTACTTATTTTGCTTTACTAATCATTAAATAAATTAAAATTTAAAATATTGATGTATTGACTAGTTTTTCGCGTAGAAAATTATTTTTAATTTAAATAATATACAAAAGGGTAGTAATATTTACTGTAAAGTTGGATATTAGCGATATTAAATGACCATGCCAAGAAATATTTTGTATTAATTTACGCAAAAACCGTAGATAAAAAATAATAATAAATGTTTAAAACTAGGCGGAAATTTATTAAAGTTTAAAAAAAAGACGCAGTGGCGTAGATTTTTTTTACAAAAATATTTACCGTATATTCCTTACAGACGACAGACATTTTTCTGTACGTTAAATTTTTTTTTTTTTTGATGCTAAGGAATTTTTTTTTATTCCCTATAAATATTTAAACTCGTATAAAAGTTATGATAAAAAAACAATTATCGTCGTCGAAAGTAAGCATATGTTTATATATTTTTTTCTTATTTTTGTTAGGAATAACCGCTTAAAGTTTATATGTATACAACATATATTATATTGTTTAAACAATACAATAATTGTTTTTCCCACTAAAAGGTTCCGATTAAAAACAAAAGGTAAATAAAAATATTAAAATCGAAGCTGTTAGTGAGGACTTTCGGTAAAAAGTCTTCACTGACTCGACTATAAATATTTTTAAATCCTAAAATTTAATGAAAATAGGTATTTTTTGGAATAAAAATGGTATAATTAATAGATAAAACTGATCCCAATAATATTAAATAAGAAGACTCTTGGCAGATGGTAACTCTTTTCTTTATTTAAATTGCTTGCCTTCTATCTTAAGGCTTAAATTTAAATATTTAGATTGCAGTACAGACGTTGGTTCATGCATATCTAATTTTTCCATTAAAGACACATATGCTGAACATTTTAACAAACGTATATTTTATTTATTTCTATTTGAGAATATATGATAGATAAAACTTTATTTGAGCTACAGTGTTTGTAGATGAAATAAGACTTATTTGTTTATGGTTAGATGTAAGACGGGACGGGACAGCTTTGTTTTTGCTGATAATCCTTTAAAAGGTTTATCAAAAGTTCTTATTAATACTTTGGATTTTATTTCCCAAATAAAATCTATATTTGATTATAAATAGTATATTATATTATAAGTGTGAAACTGACATATATTACACGAGTGTAACCCACAAGTGTAAAAAGTAATTTTCACGCAAGTAATGTACAGGGTTGGTCCGTGTATTTAGACAGCGCCTATCGCGCCTATTCTACAAGGTAGAAAGGAACTTTAAATAGTACTAAAAATTATCCAAACCGTCAAAATATATATTTATGCAGATACAGAGTAAGCCAAAAATGTCTGAATTTTTTTTATTTTTTTTTAATGCATTGAATATGTATATTATATGACCATTAAAAAGGACTTTTAAAAATCTTTAAAAAAATAACACATTTCATATATCTATATTTAATAGTTTTCGAAATATGACCACTTAAATCTAAAAAATAGTAGATATCATTTCTATTATTCTACCTACGGCACTAAGGTGAGACTGTAGATGTAATGAAAATCATGCCCAGATTTAAATGGCCATATTTCCAAAACTATTAAAGATAGATATATCAAATGTCGTATTTTCGTAAAGCTTTTAAAAGACCTTTTAATTGGTGATGATATACAAGGCATTCCATAAAAAGAAAATTCTTCACACATGTTTGGCTCACTCTGTATCTATAGAAATATATTTTTTTGACGGTTTGAATAATTATCTAAAACTTTTGTATTTAAAGTGTCTTTTACCTTGTATAATAAACGGGATATGCGCTGTCTAAATATACGGACCAACCCTGTACTATAATTTTCCTACGATCACAAATTATTTACAAAAAAAAAAGTTTGTTTGCCTTTACGGCAAAAAAATAATTAAAAACTTTGCAATATAGGGTGAAAACAAATAGCACACTGATTTCATGCATAGAAATGCGTTATATCACACTAGTGTTGCAAAGTACTTTACAGCACTAGTGTTGCAAAGTACTTTACAACACTGGTGTGATACATATTATGATGTCATTCTAAAAACTGCTATTGGTTTTGCAAGTGACATATTTATTGTAGTGACAGTAAAAACTTTTATTTACCTTAAACGGTAGAACCCAAATTAGCGAAAATCATCTTATTTTATATTTATTAAAATTTACGAAAAATAAAAACATAAACAAAAATAGACATAACCACAAAAAACAACTTTCACTGATCTGGCACAGTGTTGTCAGGTAAGTAGATCAAATTAAAAATCTCCCTTCTACCTTTGAGCACGTACTTTATAGAGGCAGCCTTGCCGCTTGACCGTTCGACCTAAAGCGCCAGAGAAAAAAAGCCTATAGATCAAATTCCTTCCTTCTTCGTGTACTCAAACAACTAGTTAAATCTTTTTTTTAATCCCTAATTAAACCTAAGGCTAATACACACTTTATGAATCCACTTTCTTTCATCCATTCATAAATAGAATCAGACCCTTCCGACGTTGCCAAATGCTTTCCATATTTTGCATGGTATACCGACGTTTAGTTGTCTTTTCTTTCTTACTTTTAGGACTTTAGGTTATGCATTTACAATTTTCATATTATTTATATTTTTTCTCAAAAATATGAGAAAAATGTAATTTCTACTTAATTTTATATGTGATGTTCAGTTTCATTAACTCGTTTTACCAACTCTACCCCACCCAGCACCCTTTTCACATACTTTTCTCAGTGCGGTACATTATACTGTTTGACAAAATATTTTTATATCGAAAATTACCTACCTAGTAGCTTTGTATAACTTTTAATATTTTAGAATTTAAAAATAGTCTTAGATCCGAATAGAAACTAACCTTCACCCATTTTTTTAACGAATAGAAACTGTTTTATATTAAAGATAATATTTAAAAAAAATTGCCATGGGGTTGCCTAAAAAGTTAGGTCAAGGCTCTGACAAATTAAAAAAATAAGTTTTAAAATTTGTAGTAATAATGTCAATTTTTATTTTTTTATTACATGACAGTACTAATATATTAGTACATTTTTTTTAATTTTATAAAATTAAGCTGTGGTAAATTTTTAAATTTTAAACTTGTAAAATGTAACAAAAAATTTTTTTGGTACATTCTGTATTATTTACAAATACATATTTTATTAACAGTTCTTATCATCATATGATGGGTAAAGGTCGCCTCCCATTCGGATTCCGTACTAAAAGGTCCTTATTTAAAAATTTTTGCATAGGTATTTCAATGTATTTTTAATAGACAGCCTGATTACTACAAATATATTTTGTATATAACAATATGACAGCGATGACAGCTTTATACATAGTATACTTTGCAACACTATAGTGCGATATAAGGCATTATCTATGCCTAAAAATTATACTATTTGGTATATTTACATGTGGTCGATGAAAAATAAAAAAATTTAACAACAAAATGATATTCTCTTTTGCTGTTTTTGCAGTATCTCTTGACAAAATTTTAATTAACAATTCCTTCCATTTTCTTAAATCCTATAAATAACTTAATGAGAATTTTGTTCTTTGATTGATGTCATACAGATAAATTGTTTCTTCTACTCGCTACATATATTTAAAATTTGACAGTTTGTAGATAGATTAATTATAAATGAGATAAATATAAATTATAAATAATAATATACTGGGGTGGTTCAGAAATTAAACATATAATAGGATTATAAAGTCGTAGAAAAATATAGTATGCAGCACATAAATTAAGTGTCTTTTGCATATAAAATTGAAATAGTCAAATTTTCGTGTGTAATAAAGTATCACTTTATGCACTTCTTACATATATTTTTTTAGGGATGTTTTGTGATTTTGCTACAAAAGCCTTTTCTTTCATATTCAAAATTTCATCAAAAGTCTTGACTACTAAAACACACACGCACAGAATGTCTTCAGAACTTTGTCACACAAGCTCAACGCAAAGCTTTGTCAAAGCGAAAATGGCTTTTAGGCGGCTTCAAGAAATTTGACTTGTCGACAACTACTTGATGTTAAGACGATGTTGCAGTTTGAATGCGGTTTTAAAGTATTGCCTTTCGAAACTTCCAAGTTGCAAGGTTTATGTCGGGCTTTTAGTTTTGTAAAAATCTATTTGTTCTTATTTAAATAAAATGGATTTCCTAAATAAAATGGAATCTAAAGTGGCAATGTTTAATTCTGACGTCAATTATATTTGTGTTTTAAGCTTTAAAATTTATTTATTTTGCTTGACACGATTTTTAGTAATATTTTTGCTTGCAGTAGCTATTTTTGCAATAAAATTTTATATTAAATATTGATGATTACCAATTTAAGGGGTTAAATTCAGTAAGAAGACCGAAAAAAACTAATTTTTCAAGATTTTTATTTCTGAAAAGCCTTTTAATTTAATAATTTAAAATTTTGTACATTTTATATTTTCTATACTTTAAACAATATTTTGACATATTTAATTTGTATGAAAAACTATTTTAAAAGCGTATTTTGCTGAGATCAGGTGCTCATCTAAAAGTCATTTTTGGTGACACCACTATATCTCCGGACTAAATTATCTAAAATTAAAAACAAAAAATTAAACCTATCTAGTTTCAGAAATTTTTAATTTATAAATTAATCAAAGGCATAAGCAAGAAAAAAATTACAAAATGGCGGTTGCCAAAATACATAACTTGACTTCGGGCCCAAAATTTACGCCTTAAATTATTCATGAAATAAAGTATTTATCGCAAGGTATGTATTTTATTGCTAAAATATATATCTAACAAGCTTGTGTAAAAACTTGAGAGCGATCGGTTGAGTAGTTTTCGAGAAATCGTAGTCGCGCGTTTAATGTTTTAATACAGTTAGTTGAAAACATTTTTACAAAAAGACGCATGTCTTAGAAACTAGTTGACGAATTAAATGTTAAGAGAATTTACTAAAATATACATATGTCTGTGCATTTGAAATATTCTAAAAATTTATTGGTTTTTTTCTTTAATTGCAGGTAAATATAACCCCTTAATAATTAAATATTTTTTTAGGTATTTTTAGGAATTTGTGGAAAAAGAGTCTCTTGAGTGGGCCACAAAAATCGACTATTCGATTCAAGTGTATCTATTAACATAGTTTGGTAGCTTCATAGATTGAAAGTAATATTCGCTGAAACGATTTTTGAAAATTTAAATTTTTTACAAATTTATGAGTGATTAAAAATTTTAAGTAGTTTTTTATAAGCGACAATATATCAACAAATAATATCTGGATTTCGATAAAAATTGGCTTGTGTGCTAAGAAATAGTAGAGAAACAGAAGAAAAAATATTGTCTATAAATAATTTTATAACAAAAAAATGGAAGTTTAGTTAACTTCTCAGTGTTGTAAAATAATTTTGTTTATATAAAATATTCGTTTATCTTTTAACCAAATAATGGCACAAGAAAATTTTAGTGCTGTTTTACCAGAAAAAAATATAAATTCTTAAATGCGCCAGAGACCACTCACTCCATATTTATACAGTATTTTTATTTCAAGTTCCTAATTAATACATTCTGCAATAATTAGAAACATAAAATAAAATACCTG
This sequence comes from Listronotus bonariensis, assembly GCA_014170235.1. NCBI lineage: Eukaryota > Metazoa > Arthropoda > Insecta > Coleoptera > Curculionidae > Listronotus > Listronotus bonariensis. Next base: position 27,810 of record JACEGR010004717.1, on the reverse strand, counting down.
TATAATTATTTTGTTTTAATTATTTATTTAAAAAAATTAAAATTAAAAGAGCGTTGCCACGAGAAACAAAGTTGGGCGAGCGCGTACGACAACTTCCAAAATCAGTTTCTGGTTTCGGCCAACGTTTTGACCAATTTTTGCCAAAACCGAAACTTTTGACTAAAACTTGAGTTTTTGGCCAAAACTGTCCAAAACCAAAACTAAAACCAAAAGTTTGGTTGAATACTATATATATTGAAAAATTAAATTTTTGAAACCGTTCTGGGGCATTACTTTCAACCTAAAAGCTATTAAAATATGTTAATATTTAGATACTTTAAATTCAAATGATAGATTTTTTGTGGCCTGGTTAGAAAATGTTGACTCAATATTTTTTAATGCGGCCTAGGCCACAAATATGGCTCTGTTAAATAAATCATTGGGATTTTTTGATTTCATTAATAATCCCAACATTAATAATACGTATCTCTTATTCCGAAAATAATTAAATCCGTTTGGAATAGAAAATAGTTCATTCTATTGGTACATATTTTACAACAATATTTGCTATTTCATCATAATTATTAAAATTAATTTGAACCTTTATTAACCACTTATTCCGTATTGGAGGTGTGCTTTATCCATTTCGAGATTTAAAATCGATATACATATATGTTGAACTTGTTAACTGTTGCTCCCATTAATATATTTTTTGCATCTAAAGAGCGGTGATAGACCTAAATGAAAAATTAGATGTAATGGAAATTATACCCAGAACCTCGTTTTTTAAATATAGCCCTTCAGCCAAGGTCATTATTTTTTAGTCACATGTGTGTATAAAATATGTACGTAAAATAAACTAATATTAAAATTAATCACATTCAATAAAAAAATCGTAGTAGGCTATAAGAATTGAGAATCAGGTTGTTTTAAAATGTTTTTCTGTGATATACCATGGTCGTAGAAATAGTATGGTATGCATCTCGCACGGAATACTTATTTCCCTTCTGTAAGAGCTTTACAGTACTCGCCCGAGGCTCGTGCTGCAAAGTCATACTGATGGGAAATCAGTTACATTCCGTGCTCGTCCCATATTGAAGTAATGTTATGTTTTTTTTTTTATATAACATATCTTTTTATTTATATATACGTTTACCATGAAATCCTATGTTAGGACTAAGTTTAGTCCAAATGATAGTATTTAAGGCGTCTAAATGCAAAATCTGACATCTCCATGTAACCTAATTTTTGGGAAATGACGAAAACGATTAAAATATTATTTTTTTTAATTGACCTGAAAATTGAATTTTCCACTCAATTTTAAGCGGAAAATGCTATTTTACAGGACTAATTTACTTTCCGGTCCCTAGTTTACTTTCCGGTCTCTCATTTACTTTCCGGTCCCTGATATCAAAAATCCTGTTAGCCATGACAAAAATTGTCAGAGTTCAATTGTTACTATTTGACAGTTCAAGATATTGTAAAGTAAAGAAAGCATCATTTTGCCAAAATGGAGTCAGACATGGAAAATCCAGATGAAATAATTGAAGCAGCCTTGCCTTATTGTCGTTTAAATATAACACTAAAAATTTACACAGTTTTTTTCCGGTCAATTAAAAAATTATGTATGATACTGACCGGAAATACTTACGGGCTCCTCAAACTGCTACAGGACTCGCCTACGGCTCGCCCTGTAAATGTTTTTCAGTCGACCCGTAAAATACCATTTTCCGGTCTAGTAACGTAAATAGCTATTTTATGGTAATTGTTGCCAAGTAGCAATTAAAAAATCTTTATGATAAAGTAACGATATTATATATTTAAAAAAAAGCCTACAGTTAATAGATTTCAGGTGATTTCATAAATAAAATTATATATGTCGGCTTTTGCATGTAAGTATTACAAATGTCAGGTCTTGCATCTATACAATTTGTAATACGTCGGCATTTGCATCTAGGATTTTATTATAAATTAAACATAAAAAAGTGTGCACACAAATATTTAACACATTTATTTTTTAAATTAAAAAAATCCCTTCGGTACGAAGTACAAAGTCCACTTACTGGCGCTCGTTTAACTACACATGCGCGGCCAACCTAATACTTAACGATGATTGGTTGCGTTTAAGATATCGGTATTTCCAAGTAATTTAGGCCAATAGATGTCGGATTTTGCATTTTTATGCGCAACTTTTACTAGCGATATTTCATATTAGATGTCGGTTTTTGCACTATTTCGATTTGGAAATGGATTCTAGGGAAAATGTTCTATAAAATAGCGTATCCAACTCATTTTTTACAATTTCTTGAGATGTCAGGTTTTGCATTTAGACGCCTCATTTCTAAAGGTGGTAACTTTAAAAAATCAAATGTATGTAGTAAAACCGCTAGTGATATACAAACTAGGTATATCACTAGCGGTTGTGCTTAAATGTTTGTAATATATTCTTTTTATTATTTTTATTAGATTCCCACTTGACAAACATGCATTCAATAGTTAATATAAAAATCTATCTTTATAATCCTTCGGGATTTTCTTTATTAAATCTATTTGTAGTTGTTCCATATTCATCCTTTAAAAACTTCCATTTTAATTATCAGCATGTTCCTGTATATTTTTCCCTTTGTCCTTTTAGCTTCCTATGCATTTTGCAAGTTAATATCAGCAAAGGATTGAACGTGTCAATTATATTTAATAAACGTTCTTTATTTTCTAGTACCCTCTGTCATGTTTTTAGTTTGTTTTAGAGTTACTTTGGTTCCGATCTGCCCAATAAAAAATTTTTGTTTAACAAGTTTATTCTTATTTGGTTTTGCTGATTTTTATTTGGTTGATTAATATAAACTAATCTAAAACATGTCCCTTTAAAAATTTTATTGGTACCGTAAAATTTGTTTTATAAAATTGCTTTTCTTTTTCAGGTAAGAGTTATACATAGAGTACCATTAGAAAGCAAATCAAAGGTAGGGTAAGTATATTTAATATGTATATCTAAAGTTTTAACATGGGGTTAAAGGAATGTGTTCTATCCAGTGTATTTTTAAACAAATACAGTGCTTGTCTAAAGTTAGGACCCTCCTTCTAACTTTTGAATTGTTTGGTAATTATTTATAAAAATTTGAGGAATTTAGTGGGACAACAAAAACCAAATTTTAGGCAAGAAATGACAGATATAAATGTTAAGCTGACATCTGAGCTCCATTTTAAAAAGAAAAATTAAATGGACGGAGGGGTTTTGTGGCACATCATTTTAAAGCTCCTGACAAGTTCTTTATTACCCCAGAATATAAAGTATATACTTTTACCTACCAGAAAATGGCGGTACTTTAAAAATTAGCTGAATACCTGATTGGGATGAGCATATCTCCAAAACTGATGAAGGTAGATATACCTAATGTGGTTTTTCTTTAAGGTCTTTTAGATATCTTTTAATGATGATATATGATACAGGGTGCGTTATTAAAACCATCTATACTTTTTGTGCTAGCCTGTGTATAGTATTACCAACATTACCAATAAATAAATCTTTAAAAGAGTTTAAGGAAAATAGCACATTAAGTGTATCTAATTTTATTAGATTTGGAAATACGGCCATCTAAATGAGGAATTTAGGATATTTTTAAGGTCTCGCCATTTTGTAGTAGGTAAAAGTATTGACTTTATATTTTGGAATTATAAAGTACTTATCAGGAGCTTTAAAATGATGTGCCACAATACCCCTTTTTTATTTATTTTTTTAAATGGCGCCCAGCTATCAGTTTAACATTTATATCTGTCATTTCCTGTTCAAAATTTGGTTTGTGTTGTTTCACTAAAGTACTTAAATTTTCCAAAAAAAAAAAAAAAATACCAAACAATTAAAAAGTTGGGAGGAGGGGTCCTGAATTTAGACAAGCACTGTATAATCACTTTAAGAAGGTAATTTCTTCTTCAAAAGAAAGGATACTTTGCTTTAAAAACATGGGGTCAAGTCAACCATTAGGAAAATATTGCAAAAAAAAACTAATTTTCTACCTTAAAAACAAAAAAATATTCTGTTAAAACTACCAGGTCATATGAAATGCAGTAATATAGTATAAGTACATTAATCGGTGTCAGCGGATAAATATTTTTTTATAAAATAAATATCCGCTTACCAACACATTATAATTATTTTTTATTTCATATTGGTTAGTTTAATGAAAAAAAAGCGCATTAAAAAGTTTCTAAGTAAACTAGGCTATCCAAATTTACATTTTTTGGGGTCATTACATGTCTCTTTTGAAGTTTTTTGACAAGAACGATAGGGGTAGTCTATTTTCACCACAGCCATTTATTCTAAAGAAGTGCAAAAATATTTAGATAGTTTATTTTTTTTAAAAGCAATATTTCCGTAAAATTTCATTATTTTTACGCTTTTTGTTTTGAAGATTAAAATTAAAAATCCTATTTTTTGTATTTTTAAACCGCAATATCTTCATAATAGTTGATTTTTGATCCCATGTTTACAAAGCAAACTATTTTTTATTTTGAGCAAGGAATCACCTTCTACAATTTTTATCATTTGTTAATACCTAATTTTAATATACGTAATTTTAAAAACAAAAACATAATATTTTACCATTTTTTAAAAATAACATATTTAGCGGTAATTACACCGGTATATAAAAAAATTGATGTGCACCGGACGCGACCTATCTACGGGTGTGTTTTTGGCCCTCTGAATTCAAATTTCAACTCAGTTTAGGCCGTACACCTTCCAATTTCAAGTAAATTGCAAACAAATGTGAAAAAATGGGTAAAAATATTCGCTATTTCTTACGGTTTTTTGCAATTTACTCAAAATTCGAAGGTTACAGCCTAAACTAATTTGAATTTCGAACTCATAGGAGCAAAAACACACCCGTAGATAGGTCGCGTCCGGTATACAAAAACTTTTTTGTGTGACGGTGTTATTTTAAAGTCAGCTTTAGAGTTGTATCCGTATAACTTAATAAGTTTACTACCAGTCAAACATTTTTTAGGCAACTTTTTATCAAAACTGGTTTGTGTTAGGAAGATATAATAAGTTTTAATTTAATTAAATGCAGAATACTAAGCCATAAAACATTGCAAGAAAAAAAACCCTTTATCTATAGAAATAGGCACAAGGCTGATTATTTAGCAAAAAACAAAAACCATTCGCAGCAAATTCGCTCACTATATCGCAAAGGCAAAAACAAAATTCCTCTTCGTTCGAGCTATATCCAGTGGAATTCCGTTATAGACAAAATGAAATTTGAAATAAGGGATATTAGAGAAAGGAGCGCCGTTTCGCCATTACTATTGGAAGAAGTAGCTAGATTTAACATTTTATCGCTTGCAAAAATCAATGAAATAGGTTAGTAAATTTAATGAAAAAGTCCTTTTTATATGTCAAATAAATAAAATAATAAGTATAAAAATGTCAACGCCTTTTTATACTAGTTATCACATACCATTCCAATTAAAACGAGCTACCCGCCATAATTTGGTTATTTGTACACCTATAAAAAAATCCTAAAATACGTAAATTTTTATTTTTAGGGGGACACATTATTGTGTCAAAATTTTACTTATTCACGGTTATCCCCTTCCCCACCAACACAAACGTCAAAAGTTTAAATGGAAAAGGGGATCAAGTGGTACATCCTTTAAAGCTTCCTACGAGTATTATAACCCTAAAATATAAAGTCAATACACCTACTACAAAATGGCGGTACTTTAAATATTACCCAATTACCTGATTGGGATGGCCGTATTTTCAAAACTAATAAATTTAGATACTTAATTTGGTATTTTCTTAAAGTTCTTTAAAAATCTTTTTAATGGTAATACTAGTAATAATATACACGGTGTGATAAAAATAATATATTTTTTTATGAAGCACCCTGTATATTATATTATCAATAAAAAGATCTTTAAAAGCGCTTTAAGAAAATATTACATTAAGTACATCTTACTTTATTAGTTTTGAAAATATGGCCATCCCAATTAGGTATTTTGGTAATTTTTAAAGTACCGCCATTTTGTTGTAGGTAAAGATATTTACTTTATATTCTAGGGTTATAAAGTACTCGTCAGGAGCTTTAAAATAATATCCACCTAACCCCTTTCCCATTTAAACTTCTTGACATTTGTGTTGGTGGAGGAATAACCTAAAATAAGTAAATTTTGACACAAAAATGTGTCCCCCAAAAATATAAGTTGACGTATTTTAGGATTTTTTATTGGTGTACAAATAACCAAATTAAAATCCTATTAAAACCTTTTAGAGGGGATCCTTTTAACCAGTCTACCACGAATATTCATACCGCCATACATGGAAGCGGCGCATTAACCAAGCCTGTTAATGTCAAATGTTTCGGGTGTCGGACTGGGCGAACTCGTCATTTTTTTATCAGACAAGTTTACTACAATGTTCTACATGCAATTTTCAAACATAATGCCAAAAATTGTAAGTGTTACAGGCACGAAACCATAAGGCCCATAGACATGTTCTGTGTATCGGATTGGGCGGGTTTCGTAACTGTAACCCTCACGATTTTTGGCACAATGTTTAAAAATTGCATGTAAAACATTGTTGTTAACTTGTCCGACAAAAAGTGACGCCTTTGCCCAGTCCCACACGCGAAACATTTGACATTGACAGGCTGGGTTAAAGCGCTGGTTCCATATATAACGATGTATATTCGTGGTAGGCTCGTCAAAAGGAACACTTTCAAAAGGTTCTAAAAGCATTATTCTTATGATGCCAATTTCATAACTGACCCAGGTATCATAAGGTATGATTTTATTTTATTTTTTAAAATATGATAGAAATAAAGACAATTATAGTAGTTACTACAGCCACACACATAAAGGTCATTTTACTATTTACATTGAAAATTAAACGCTTTACAAAAAGTTCTACTTTTGAAGTAATTTACTAAGTTCAAAACAAAAAGTTATTTTTCCTAAAGTTCTTCAATCTTTGACCGTAAATATCTTGCTAATAGTCAGATTTATCAAAAAAGTGTGAAAAAACTTTTTAATAGAACTTTAAATTTTTTACAAGAAACTCTTTTACACTTTTGCTGTATGATTAACAAATTTAATGATGATTTTAAATAAACTGGCTTGTCCTTACGAGCTTCAAAACCTGTTAAAATTAATATACTTACTTTTAGGACACCCTGTATATACATGATAAGTTACTTGACAAAAATAATATATTTTTTTTTAATTAAACTTGTTTTACCTTTTTACGACAATTGAATTATAATGAAACGAATTTCCAGTAAAATTTTCATTAAATTTTCAAACCTATTCTGTCGATTTCTGCAAGCTGTAGTAAATGTAAAATCTAGCCGGTTTTCAGAATCATGAAAAGGTTGGTGCTTCCTTTTCTAATATTCCCTATTTTGAATTTCATCTTGTATTTGCTGGAATTTCTCTCGGATAGGAATTTGTTTTTATCTAACATACCAAGGATTTAGTGAGCGGTTCTCTGAATTAGCTAGTTTTATTTTTAGTTTATAGGCAATGCGTTGTGCGGTTTTAAAATTTAAAAAGATTTTTTTAATGATGTGTAAAAGAAGACAAGACAAAATTTGCTTCACCTTTGACGGACTCATCATTGTGTCATGAAGTGTTAAGGTGCATAAGTTTTTTTCTAAACTGTACCTGCTAGTGTTCAGCATACAAAAAGTCAATTGATAGCTTCTAGCTTGCACAACATGTATATACTAACTGTCCACGGATGGGGTTTAACAGGAAACAAATGGATAAAAATGTCAATATTCGACAAAAGATATTCTTGATATATCTATTCAAAAGTGGCGTACCTAAATTTTAAATGATAATACTGTATTTTTTAAATTTCTAAATTTTAAAAGTCATTCTTAATGTTAAACCTTTAACAAATTGATTACCTGTCGTTTTTAGTTTAAAAAAAATGGAGATTAAAAATTTCAAAAAGAGCACGCGGTTATAGGGATAGTATCATACAAATATAGTGGGTTTTATTTACCCTTTTTTTAAAGAGTATTTCTTCCCAATGTCTTAATAATACCACTTCCGGCTATACTAAATATGTTACATAAAAATCGACTTTTGTCGTAATATAACTTTAAAAAGTTTATTGGCAATAATGATTTAAATTAGGTCTTACCTTTTAAATATTTTTGTTTGTAAAAAACTTTATCTATACCCAATATTATATAGATATACAACTAAATAATGCCATTTAATCATTTTCACGGGTAGTTTTTCTAACCAGAACTAACAAAGATAGGTATAAGGTATAATACAGGTATTTTATCAGGGAAAAAGTTAAAATAATTTTAATTTTAAAAAATATACATATCACAAGATTTTTAGGGGTAAAAACCAAAAAACAAAAATACCCCGCCGAATGGAACCAAATTTGGTAGATTATTTAACTTAAAGTAATATAATGAACACCTAGCGTAAAAAAGTATACATTTTGGGAATTTTAAAAATATACATTTTTGGGAATTTTAAAATAAGTATACATTTTAACTAGGTTACTTAACATTGGGAATTTTGCTAAATAAAGATATACGTGAGGTGTTTAAAGTATAAATTAAAGAATTTTCTAGGTTACTCTTATAATAATAAAATAAAAACATTTAACAAATTGGGTCGCGTATAAATGCAAAAAAAAAACACTGAACAATTTAATATTTAAAAAGGGAGAGAAAGAAATTAGAAAGACATTAGATGAGATAAGAAGTAGATAGTAAAAGTGAAGTTAAGTATAAAGTTAAAGTTTAGTTAAGCCCCGTACGGGCTACCCCTAGTTGGGGGTATGCCCGTACTAAATTAAGTTAGTTGATAAAATGGAAAGTTAGTTTTGATGGTCCACCGGTCTCATTGTCCCAAGAAGATAGTTCCATATGGTACATTCTTCCAAGTGACGTCAGTGGCCATATGTATTTCAAATTATACGTCACAATATATTTATTTTTTTAAGGTTTAAGTGTAAACAAACCTTATTAAATAAAAACCTGCTTAGAAAAATTAACTAAATATACAGTGTCAGTTAAATTAAACTGGCACACTTTTTAACTAACAATAAATTTTAATTTTTTTCCGCCTATCTTTTTATTTTTAGGGATTTAATGGGTAGATGTGTTCTCTTTAGGTTTGCCAATTTTGGTCAAAGATTTAGACAGGACTGGACTTACGAGACTTTTTCCAAAATACTGTATTTAACGTTGTTGCAAAACAAATCGAATTTAGCCAAAATTGAGCCTCTACGTTTTTCTTGTAGAGAACCTATGGAAATTAATTCAGTAAAAGCGAATCTGTCAACAATTTAAGGATTCCGGAAATATAATTATTCTTGATAAATAATATAAATATAAGTCATGCATTTCTCGGTTTTAACATAGAAGTTTTTTTAGTGTGATTTGAAAATCAAAAATGTGAGGTTACAATAGTTTCTGAGTTAGATGCTGACACAACTTAACAGTAAATTAAATAAAATTTAACAAATTAGCCTAATTGTAAATAAATTCGATTTTTGTTGCAACGAAGTTAAATGCATTCTTTTGGAAAAGTCCCGGAAGTCCGGACCTGCCTAAATCTATTTTACCAAAATTTGCAAACATAGAGAAAACATATCTATCTATTGGCACTTTAAAAATAAAAAAGATAGGCGCAACAGATAAAAAGTTACTATAAGCTAAAAAATGTGCAAGTTTAATTTGGCCCACACTGCACATCTCTGTTTAATACCTTCAAAAGTGAATATTTCTACCATCGCAGTTTGATTTCGATTAAATTTTAACAGTACATTTGAACTTGGTTATTCTGCTTATGTTTTAACCAAATATTTCTAATTACAAGCTGTAGCTTAGCTACAATAGCTAATTCTAGCTTTTTTTAAAAGTTGTTTACTCTTCGAACAGGAAATTAATTTCAGTGAACTGGAAAATTGTTTAAGTAATGCAAGGGATACTGAACTCGCCATAGTGTAATGTTTGATTAAACTAAAATTTATTCATTTTATGGTAATCTATAGTTTAAGTTAAGGGCTAACTTTTTAATATAAAGTTTTTTGACCCTAAAAAAATAAAAAATAAAAAATAAAAAAATCCAATGGTATATAACTCATATGAAATTCGCCACGCTGATGTTAATAAATAAGATAATAATAATTTAAAAAATAGTAAAAATTGTCACTTGTAATACTACTGGTGCTTAATTTATTTTAAAACATTTTTTTATGCGTAGCCAATAAAAATTTAATGGAATAATTTAATCACGTGTATATTCTATTATTCGGTAAAAAATTTCACAACAAACAAATTGATTTTAAATAATATTCTTTAAATTTTATGTTTGTGCCTTTGATACGAGCCTAAAAATCTAACAATAAATAGATAATTTTAATTTAACCACTTTTAGTGGCACATATATATATATATATATATATATATATATATATATATATATATATATATATATATATATATATATATATATATATATATATATATATATATATATATATATCTTGAGATTTTAACGTGGTTTATTCTTTAACATTTCTTAAATTTCCGAGGTAGTAGTTATTAAGAAAATAACGTCCGTGGTGGCACTACCGCGTTGTCTAAAAGGTGCTGTAAAATGAAAATATTGCATGGCTAACGTTGACGAAACAGCGTGGAAAAGGGGTTAAAGATCTAATAACCCGACACCCACGGTATTCTGGTACTTAGACATACAGCTTTCGTGGAGTGTCAAAACAGATTAAAAAAGAAAAAAATATAATTATTTATATGACTACATTTGGTAAAAATAATATATATTTATATATATATATATATATATATATATATATATATATATATATATATATATATATATATATATACATATATATATATATATATATATTTATATATATATATATATATATAAATATAGATTCTAAATTCTTGGGGATTCGGTCTAGGGCTGAAGTAAAACTCTTTTTACTAAACGCCGAGCTTTCGGAAATTTATTTTTTCCTTTTTCAAGGCTAGAATATAAAGAAAAATCTTTTACAATCAAAAAATTAATCTACAAAAGCAACCTATTGTTTTAAAAACGGTAATATTTAATACAAAAAAAACTTACGTACAAAGTGAGTTTTCTTAAGGCTAGAGTTGTAATAAGAAACATAATCAATTTGTTGTTTTACATATTTCTTCTGACAATTTTTGAACTTAAACTTTTTAAAAATTTACATTTAAGTGTTTTCTAGAACATCTTAATAAATACTGTTAAGTTAATACATATTGAAATCAATATCAGTAGCAGTGTTATCAGGACAACATTCCTTTGAAGGGTTTTTTTCTTTTTTGGTTGTTGATCGAAGAAGATGTATACAGTATGGATTTTGGAACCTTACAAAAAATTTTTTTGAAAAACTATTTTGAATTTTCTTCTTTATATATTTTATACATTATTATAGTGATAAGGCAGGATACAAAAACTTATTTTGACTAAATTAATTATCGTTTTGTTTTAAGTTTTCTAAGAGGCTAGAATAAATTATGCTTAGATCATCAATATCTTTTCTTTTATTTATGCAACCACTATCCAGGAAAATCTTCACCATTTCCAAAACTGTCTTTTGTTTTTGTTTTTTTCTGTCTTAAGTACCTTTGCGTTGGCAAAATCAATGTTATGTTTAGTCGTAAGGACATGTTCAGATAGGGTACAAGTTTTTTTATTGAGCTTGCAATCTCTCTTATGTCTGGTAATTCGTTGCTATAAAAACAGTGGAGGTCTGTCCTATATAGTTACTGTTGCATTCTATGCATTAAAGAGAGTAAACAACATTCGATTTTTTCAAAACACTGTCTTTATATTTTAGTGGAAAAAGTGTTTCCAATTTTTAAAATTTGTTTGCCACTTATTTTGAGGCTAGTAAGTTTAGTTAAAATCTTTGCTAATTTGTAAAAAGTTTCACCGCAATATGGTAGTGAAAAATTTTTTTTTAATCAATAGGTTGCTTTTGTAGATTAATTTTTTTATTGTAAAAGATTTTTCTTTATATTGTAGCGTTGATAAAGGAAAAAACAAATTTCCGAAAGCTCGGCGTTTAGTAAAAAAGAGTTTTACTTCAGCCCTAGACCGAATCCCCAAGAATTTAGAATCTTTGTATTCAACTAGTCGGTCAAGACTACCCTTCCACTATTTTATATATATATATATATATATATATATATATATATATATATATATATATATATATATATATATATATATATATATATAAATATATTATATGTATGTATAAATATATATTATTTTTACCAAATGTAGTTATATAAATAATTAATTATTGTTGTACAAAAGTTACATTAAGGAGCCCAAAGCCGTACATTATAATCCTACAACTGTTGGAAAATACAATTTTCTTTAATTATATATAGAAATGACAGACATGACGTAAAAACAATTTCTATAATTAGGTCAAAAAATTCCACACATGTTACCCCAGGAGAAAAAAATACTTGGTTTGTCATGGTAACGCAACTAAAATTACATATTTGGGTTGTAAAAAATTTGTATTTAAAAATTGTTTTACTATGTTAAAAAACGTTTCTTTTTGGTATGATAAAATGTTTTAATTGTTCTATTTGGTTAATATTACTAAGTCTTAATCTAAATTTTATTTGACCTTGGTAAACTTGATAGTAAAAAGTATTTGACATCCGGTAAATTGGTTATTATTTGACTGTTGTTGTATTTGTCATTTAAATACCTAATTTTTTGTGCGAAATTGTTTGTTATTTAACTCTTTGTGTCATAATAATCTGGAGATATAATAAAAAAAGTTACTTGTAATAGGTGTTATGTCTTTTTACCTGCAAATAATGTGATTTTTGTTGCAAAAATAAGAAAGGTGTCATAGTAATCACAAAGACAAAATAAAGGATATAAAAAGACATTTTGAGGTAAAATAGTTTAGCAATAAATAATGGTCCCCCATTTTTGACTATTTTTATTCAATTTGTGTTTTTCGTCAAAATCGTGGGATTTAAATATATTAAAGTATTTTTATAACACCCTGCATAATACTTAGTTATTGCCATATTTTTAATAAATATTTTTTTACCAAAACCGTTTTTGCTTAATTAACTAATAGAAAATTACCAGCATAAAAAACAAAATTATTTTTAAAGGGATAACTGCTCCATACAAAAACAATTTTAAATACCACAAAAGGATGTGAAGGCGCAAATATTTATTTGCCAAAATTCCTCTGAAATTACAAAACTAAAATTATTTGTAGACATAAGCTTAAAACCTTTTTGCGAGTAAACAAAAAAAACATTTTTATTTACCATAAAGCCAAATCCAAAAAATGATATTCAGATTTGTTTTTTAACAAATTAGAATTGAATTTTGTATAAAGTATATCAAGTAACACAGGACGTTGTTTACCAATTTTTTTTGTGATTTTTTAAACAAAGAAAACCTTTACAGGGCTTTAGCTAACACAAAGGAATTACCATACAAAATCAAAAGATAATATACGTTAAACATATGATGTCATTTTTGTTTATTTGTTTTTAGCATAAATTGCTCATGATCGCAATTAAAATATAAACAAATACTTACCAAATATTTATTTTTCCTTAAATATGAGTTTATTTTTGTTTTTATTAGCAAAAGGCTTTTTAATCACCTTTTCATTGAACTCAATTTTTTTAACTGTCACTCTCAAAAAATAATAATATACAGACAGGTTGTTTTAAGAATCATGCCTTCCACATTTGGGAGGGGGGTATTTGTCTTCAGATGATTTTACAAAGAAATTTAAAATAAACCTATATTCTGACCGTCTTAACTTTTGAGAAACAGGAGGGTTAACTTTAAAAAAGTAGATACATATATATATATATATATATATATATATATATATATAATTCAAGGAAAACCATTTGGATCTCGAAAACAGTAAGAACCACCATTATCAACTTTGTTTTTCAATGGGCGGAATATTTGGTTTTAAACTTAATAAACTCGTAATTTAATTCTAAAACCAACGATATATCAGATTTTACATTTATGTGACGTTTTGAACTAAAAACCACCATCCACCATTTTGTTGCAACACATACACAAAAGAGTGGGTAAATGGTTCTTTGCAAAAAAATTTCATAAGAGGGTCAAACACAAGTGTGTCACAAATTCTAATTTTGTTTAACTTGATACCTACAAGTCCAAAAAGAAAACAATTATTAAGAACATTTTTAAATTATTGTTTTTTATTGTCAATAAAAAAAATTTAACGCGAAGACAAATGTAGATACATAGACAGAAACGGATGGACAAATGTGGAAGAGTACCAGTCACCGACTTCATCGTTGTCATAGCAAACCGCTTTCTATGGCTTCACCGTTCATAGGCAAATTTTCTGAAGCCCAGCCACCAAAATATTCATGATTTAGTGATATAGTACGAGGACTTTCAAAATTATACTTATACATCCAAAAGTCCGTCGTCCCTTTCTAACTTTTGAATTTCGGTATATTTTCATGAATCTTGGAACAAAATTACATTCACTCATTTGTTTACTTGACAATTATTGCTTGATTATAGCGATAATTGCATAGTAGAAATCGAAAATTACACTATCATGTTTTTAATTGATGAATTTGACAACCAAATTCTAACAATAGCTTTGTTTATTTAATATGTCAGTTTGGCATTTCATCAATTTTGGTATAAAAATGTCTCGTTTTGGCACTGAATCTGTAGAGTGGTTTATTATTAATATTCTTTTATTTGATAGTTTTACTTTCTTAGAGTAATTTTCTCCCTAAATTAGACTCGTGAATCAAAATAATCAGATAATTTAGCTTTCAAGTGTATTGCCTTTTAAAACTACTCTCGTTCATTTTCACATTTTGGCGAAAATATGAAAATAAACTCTAGTAGATTTTAGGCAATACGCTTTCAGGCAAAATTATCGATAATTTTGATGCAGTTGTGTAATGACCCCGATAATTATTTATGGCCAAGGTCTTTTCTCTTTGAATTATGGCGTTGGTTACTTCTTCAGCGCCATTTGCCAATGACCAAGATCTATATTTTTTGACATATTAATAATAGCTAATGTATAATGCTAATAGTAAATGTCACGGAGATAGCTGGGTACCATATTGCAAATATAATGAAAAGTAAGGACTTGTGGCACATTATTTCAAAGCTACTAGTGATTACTCTATAACCCTTGAATAAATATGGTCAATGCTTTCACCTACTAAAAAATGGGTATCGCCATAAAATTACCTAAAATACCTGAATGACCATATTTCCGAAAGTAATAAAGTTATTTTAAGAATCTTTTTAATGGTGGTATAATATACAGGGTAAGTTTTATAATACTGCCATTTTGTATTGTGTAAAGATATTGACTTTCAAACTCTCGTCACGAACTTCAAAATAATGAGCCACAAGACCTCTTCTTTCATTTAATTTTTTTCGCAAAATGTGGCCTAGCTGTTACCTTGATATTCATAGTTGTCATTGATATGTCAAGAAATGCAGACCTTGGTCATAAATTATCACTTGATGAACATATACCAAATGGTTCAGAAGTTAGATGGAGGGCGGGACTTTAGGACCTTACTGTATTTTTAAATAATTTTAATAAAAATAGGTACTTATTTATAGTAAATCTAAAAATTAATTACAAACATATATTGTACATTTATATTTTTTCCGGCAGGGCCGCAAAGGCGCTACTAATTAAAAAAATGTAAAAAGCCTTGTTTCAAATTTTTTTGTGTAGAATATAAAGAGAAGTTTATATTTATTTAAACGTTCGTAAAACACTTCTAGTAATGTTCCCTTTTTATACATTTTACACAATTTGGTCAAAATCCTTTTAAACCTGTTTTATTTTCCATCGCTTTATAATAATAATTTTTCTTTTCCATTTCTCGACAGCTTGACAGCATTAAATTGTGAAAATGCCTGAAAGAAAATTAAAAGTGCATAGCTGCGGCGTAAAAGCTGATTTAAGGTGAAATAAAATTTAAAAAATAAGTTACTATAGGGATTTTCGTGAGTATGTAGTTTTGAAAGTAGTTTTGCTTATGTTAAAGAGCTTCCATATACCCCAACTTGTGACGTTGGCAGGAATTATACCCGGTATTAATTTAAAAATAGCCACTGAGTGATCTTTAAAAAAAAAAAAAATTGAATGGGGACTCTTTTGGCACCTTATTTTAAAGCTCGGGCAAGTATTGTATAATTCGATAATATAAAGTCGGTACCTTTACCTACTACAAAATGGTGGTACTTTTATAGGTACCTGAACTTATAAATAAGACACTTTATGTGTCACCCTGTATATTATCACCATTAAAAAGATATTAAGGAAGTTTTAAAAAATAATACATTAATTATATCTGTGTCGTTATTAAAGTACCACCATTTTGTAGTAGGTGATGGTATTGACTTTATATTCTGGGGGTACTCTTCAATGACATGCCACAAGACCCCCTTTCTATTGAATTTCCAATATGGCAGCCAGCAGCCATATTAAAATTTTTATCTGGTAAGTTTTCTTAAAAATATAGTAGGGTAAAGTGGAGTTTTTGCAATAACGGGGTAAACGCAATAACATATCTGTGTGCAGATTTAATGCTTTCGGACCGGGGCTGGTGCCCCATCTGTGATGTGATATAAGTAATACTTTAACTTAAAGCTGGTCACCTGTATACCGGGTGATGCATGGCCGGGCGGGACAGGAAATCCCATGTAATTTTTAATGGGGTCAATTATTGGCTCTCCTAATTATTTTAGAGAAAAATTCTATTGAAGTTTATTAAAGAGCATGCAAATCTACGTCCATGGTAAAAACTTGTATTTATACAAACGAATTAAGTTAAGTTAAACTAAACTAGAGTAACAAATTTCAAAAACTTATGTCAATATAATATTTACATGCTTCAATAAATTATTAATATAATTACAATAATTAATATGTTAGAAATAAACTTAAGATTTAAGAAAATTTTCAAATATTCTTCCATTGACTGCTAAACAATAACCCAGACGTTCATAAAATTGTCTTCTTACGTTGGCTAACTGGTAAATTGAAATTTTATTGCATTCTGCAGAAATAACATTTTTTAACTCATCTAGATTAGAGTAATTTTTATCCTTGTATATCATGCTTTTTAAATGGCCCCAGAGAAAGAAGTCATTTGGCGAAATATCAGGAGACCTGGCTGGCCAATTTATGTTGTGATGTAGGCCAATAACATTTCCATTAAAAGCATTGTGTAAATATTTCCGAACAGCCAGGGTATTATGTGCCGGGCAGCCATCCATTTGGTACCAAATTTTCTGATTTTCCCTGGATACAACACTTAAAGCGGGTAAAATTAGTTCTTCGAGGAGTTCCAAATAAAATTCTGCATTCCAATTTTGATTAAGAAAAAATGGTCCAATAACTTTAATCTTTTCACTGTACGATTTTTTGATAATAATAAAATATTAAATTTCAAAATGACAACGTAATGTCACGCTAACTGGTATTTTTATTGTTGTTCATAAATATGAGGCGATAATAATGTAACAATTTTTAAGAATATATTAACATCGAACTAGCAAACGGGTTAACCGAAAAATCTAAAGTTTTTACCATGTACGTAGATTTGCATGTTCTTCAATAAACTTCAATAGAATTTTTCTCTAAAGGAATTAGGGGAGCCAATAATTGACCCCATTAAAAATTACATGGGATTTCCCATATCCCGCCCGGCGATGCATTTCAAGTATGTATCGTCAGTGTTATTTATCCATTTGTTGTTACTTGGCGGTGGTATTTATAGTCCCTGGGCCAGTAGTAAAATTTACTTTATGATAATAATACTTTTGAACCTTTTAGAGGGTTCTTTTTGACTAGTCTACCATGAATATACCTACCGCCATATATGGAAGCGGAGCTTTAATACAGTCTGTTAATGTCAAATGTTTCGGGTGTCGGACTGGCCAGAATCGTCACTTTTTTGTCGGACAAGTTTACCACAATGTTTTACATGCAATATTTAAATATTGTGCCAAAAATCGTAAGGGTTACATTAACGAAACCCGCCCAATCCGATACCGAAATAATGTCCATGGGGTTATGGTTTCGTGACTGTAACACTTACGATTTTTGGCACAATGTTTCATGAAATTGCATGTGAAACATTGTGGTAAACTTGTCCGACATAAAAGTGACGCGTTTGCCCAATCCAACACTCGAAACATGTGACATTGACAGGCTGGGTTAAAGCGCCCTTTCATATATGTATGGGAGTATGAATATGGTGGTAGACTCGTCAAAAGAAACCTCTCTAAAAAGGTTCTAAAAGTGTTATTATCATAAAGGTAATTTAATTACTGGCCCTATAGCAAATGAAAAAAACAATTTCTTGAGATAATAGAATTTGCGGACCCTTGTTTTATATGCATCTAATTTTCTAAAATTACCCAGGACAATCGTCGGGTAAATTAAACAACCAATATATTATACACATTTTGATTCATTACATTAAAAACATAATACAAACAACAATTTTTCCATTCAGCACGTCCTTTCGAAAAGCAATTTTTCTTTATCTGGATGTAATTGATTCACCGTTTGGTGGTAACAAAGATAAATTTGTACTTAAAACCAGCGGAATTCATTCTTTAAGTTCCCAAGTAAAACTTATATTTATGAGAAAAGTTTTGGAGAGGAGCCGTTATTAAATTTGCCAAAGCCATATTATTTAACCTCTTATTGAAAAGTTAAGTGGAATTTTTATCGCAAAACTTTGGTCCAGCTTTTTAGTTTTTACCTATTTTATCGATTTTTAACGTTCAGGTTTACGGCTGGGTTGTTAAAGTTATTTTTATCGCGAATTTTATGTGTCCAACATATATTTATTTTAATCAAAAACACGTTACATTTCTTTCTTTGTTTCTTTTAAAACCAAGGTATTACGTAAAGTCCCTCTTACACAGTAAATATTATTAAAGCAGTATAAATGATAAAATACACAGCGTGTCTTCTTACCAAGTGGGAAACATTATATTTATTAATTCTATTTAAAAAAAAACCCTTTTTCTTAAAAGATCTGCTTAAAGGAAAAAATAAATATCCACAAAAATATTAGTTTGTTGGATGTAAAGGTTGGTAAAAGGATTTGCTTTTAAATTAATAAAAAACATCGGCTATATTTTCAAAACAAAAAGTTATGGGTTAAAAAAACCAAATACTACAGGTATTTTAAAATTTTTAAAAATGGTTATTTATTTACTTATTTAGTTATTTTTTTGTGTCAACAAATGATGACACAATTAAAAAAAACGTTTATTTGGGAAAAAAATATATTTTTTTAGTCTTGTCGATATGTCATAAATGTCAATATTTGACACCTCTTATTCTCATAACTATCTTTAATGGCCAGTGTTACAATTGTGAGTTTATTTTAGATTCAGTGGAACTTAAGTCGTACATAAACCTGTCTATTTAAAATATATTGCTGTCAAGTAAATGCCAAAAATGACAGCCTTATATTTTTAAATAGATAGGTTCACTTAAAACTAGAAAAGTTTTGGGGCACTTCTAGTTAAACCGGAAGTATTAAACAAAAGCTAAAACAATAAAAATTCATCCAAATGTACATTCTTCCAAAAGTTTACAATCGTTTAGCACTTATCAATAAAATAATAGGTTTGTTAGGAATTTCGTAAGTACCGAGTATAGTAAAGAGGGTTACTGACTATGGTGACCTATATTAATATTTATATTTTGATTAAAACAAACGCATAAAAAAACACAGATCATGCATTAAAAACACAGAATTTCATAAATTAGAAATCTGCCAACACGCATTTGATAACAATCATAGAATAACTTGGGATCATGCTTCGGGCATTTTAGCAAAGGAAACTTGTTCTAAAAAACGCAAAATCAAAGAAACTGCGTATATATTATTAAATAAAGATAATTGGGTAGCATCAATTTGAGTTAATTTAAACAACACTTGGTTGCCTTTCCTTGATACTTAATTTAACTTGACTACGGTGGCAGATTTGCCACCGAAATGTCGATTTTTAATCATCTTTTTACTTGTTTCAATTTTTTTGGTTTTTTAGTTCTTTTAATTTAATTTTTGGCGTGTACCCAAATAAATACCATCATTAAATGAATCCGCCGAACTACAGAACATATTATCTTCAAAAGCATTTTAAATTTGCACTAACCAATCACAGCGCTAAATTATCATCCGCGAGCGGAAAACCGCTCTCATGGACAGCCGGCTTAAGAAATGGTAGGATAATCGGAAATTTTAAATCTTCTATATTTAATCGTTGAATTTAGAGTTATCTTTCAGATAAATAAATTCAAGTTACAACGGCAACAATTCACAGGATTACTTGTTATCCAACTTTCTGAAACAATTTATTAAAATGTTCCTTTGACATTCTTAAATAATTTGACGTGTTTTTCATCATCATGTTGTCTGAACTCCTTTAATAAAGTATAATATTGGCTATTAACTTTTCTTTCTAAAAAAATTTTCTACCCAAAACCTATGCCTCCTTTTTTGTCTTTTTTGGTCGTATTGAAAGTAGGATAAATATCTTTTTTTCGCCAATTATCATACTGAAGGAAATAATTAAAAAGTGTAGTTAATGTCGCCCATAACACTTCTTTTATTTAAAATCGATCTTTAACGTCTTGTGTTATCGTCAAGTTCATCAACTAGTTCAAGGTTATAGTTCCTGGCTACTAATTTAAAAAATCCGCACAATCTAGTGGAAAACGCAAAACAAGTTAACTTCATCTCAACTTTTTGCGGATCCGCGTCGAAAATGGCGGTAAAAGCATTTTAAATTTGCACTAACCAATCACAACGCTGAACTATCATCCGCAAGCGGAAAACCGCTCTCATGCACTAAGTTTATATCGAATAGTTGAAAGCTGGCTTGAGGTAAAGCGGCTTTTAAAAGTGGCTTGAAAAAGCGATATAAACGCGCTTGAAAGTGACTTAAATCGTTCAAGTCAAGCCTGACAATAAGTAGGGTTGACTTTACTGAAGCCGATTAGAAACACGATATAAACGATTCAAGCGGGCTTAATAACTGCCTAACTTCAGATGAATGCTTCCTCGAACGTCATCAGTGTCAATTTCATATATGATTTTGACATTTTTATACAAAATATGAGTGGAAAAACAGGTGAAAAAACTTTAAAACACGCTCACACCAACAACAGCACACAAAACGGGACAAATTAAAAAGTGAGGTTTGTTTTTCATTTGATGTCTACTGTGAAGTTGGATGCAAAACTGCCGCATGCGTACGACGATGGCCTGAAATGTGCTTGACCTCGATTTTCAATCGACTTTCAAGCCACCGAAATAAACACGTAGACTTGGAAATCGCTTCAAAGCCGCTTTGTTTTCAAGCCAGCTTGAACTATTTGGTATAAACGTAGTAATGGACAGCCGGCTTAAGAAATGGTAGGATAATTGGAACTTTTAAATCTTCTGTATTTAATCGTAGAATTTAGAGTTATCTCTTAGATAAATAAATTCAAGTTACAACGGCAACAATTCACAGGATTACTTGTTATGCAACCGCAAATTAGACAATAGTTACGCAAACCGTATCCCTCGTAATAGGATAATCAACACAAGCTGCATCGCGCGAAGCAATTTCAAACGCAGAATTCGCGACGAAACAAATTCCGCGAATTTCTCAGTTGAATTTAACAGATGCGGCCCGGAAATATGTAATTCATTTGACGAATTTATTGGTTAATTTGTGTTTGTTTAACTATAGTCGAATTTAACTGTGGTTTTAATTAATATCTCTAATTACAGTGAGTAAGTAGAATGGAAATAATTTACGGGATCGTTTTGCCGCTGTTATGTTGCCAAGTTTCCGTGATTCCTAATGGAAAAAACAATGTTTTAGTATTTAAAGCAGTTTTTAAAAGTCGTCTGGGGCGGCCAGATGTGCCGAATGGCCTTTCGGGATGGAGGTTTGTTTTATAACTAATTACGATGTTTGGGGTTTGTTACACAAAAGTAAATTAGGTTCTTTTACCAAAATATTTAACCTATGGACTTTAAAAAAGAAAAATTGTTAAAGCATGAGTTTAAAGCGGTAAACAAAACGTGCTCAATCACTTTGTTATTGATTATAAAAAATAAAAAGGGTATTTTAAAACAAATTTTATATTTGTTTTTGGGGATCAGGTGAAAAAAGTACTATTTTCATGTTCTTAAAAATTCTAAGTTATTTCAAAATCTAGGCTCTTTAGCAAAACTGTATATATATTTATATCTGAATAAAAAAAAATCACGTTTTGTTTGATTCCAGGTCTAAGATATACTGGGTGTTTCAAAATGAAATTTTAATCTTTAAGGCAGTAAATTTCTAGGTGATTTTAAAAATTTTACCACCATATATATATATATATATATATATATATATATATATATATATATATATATATATATATATATATATATATATATATATAATATAATATAATAATAAACAAATAACATTTTTTAAGGTTATTATTTCATTTGTAGATGGGCTCCAAGTCAAGGGGTGGGAAAGGGAGACAGGCCTCCTAACTTTATAAGTCGTAGATTAAAGACGTATTTTTATTGTCAACAATTCAAAAGATGTTTTAAACCGTATTTAAAAATGACTTAATTGAAAATGTGGTCAAAAAATTCGATGTCTTTAAACCTATGTATCAGCTAATAATTTTAACCTCACTTTTCCTGTTGCTTGACGCAGCACACGAGTTGCTTTATTTTTCAGTTAATTAATAATTTTTTCTCTCTTTATTTATTCTATGAATAATCTTTTTTCGTATTTGTAACATCCACATGTCATAACATGTCTTCCAAAAGGTAGGCCATTTAGGATATAGGTTTATTAAAACTTTATTTTTAAAATCACCCAGAGATTCATACTCTTAAATATTAGCTTTTTTAGGGCCATTCCTAGGGTAAGTTCGGCCCTAGTCCAAAAAATTGTTGGCCGCCCCTATACCATAATGTGTTTTGGGAAATTAAAAGATTTAAATTTTTAAAAAGCAGAAAAAAGTTCTCACTTCTAAAATACACTGCTATCTCTTTTATCTTTTATTTACTATTGCTTTTTTTCTTTATATCACCTATTTTTGATAAGTAGGAACAAAACAATCCCCACTTTCAAATCACATTCTTTTAAAAATTATATTTCCAACATTACCGCCCTTCATGTCAAACTTTTGCGCCCCTGCAGCATTGCTCTCTGGTGCTTTTCACCACTTTCACCAGCCGGCAGGCACGGCCCTGAGCCTCTTATTCCAAAAACTTTGTATAGCTTAGACCTGGTTTAACAGAAAATTTTTTTACTCTGAATATCTTAAAATTTGCTGCTTAAATCAACTTTTACCACGTACACACTTTTTAGATAATATATTTTGCGGAATACAAAGTTGCATCTAAAAGTAACATACATTGTGGCTTAATTTTAAATTTTTGCAAGACACCGTAAGTGGTACCCTCTAAAGTTTACAATAAAATTTATATCATATTCGTATTTTTACCTCCTAAAACCTCCCGAGCCAAATATTCTAACAAAATCATTTATATAATCATTTAAAACAAAATTTTTGGACTAAGGTAGGCTGTGGTAGGGAAGCCCAAAGGGGATTTTGGGATTTACTACAGCGCAGAAGTTTAATATACCGAAGGATACCTTGTACCCGGTAAAGTACCTCCACCAAATATGAGCTCCGTATACAGTGCCGATCATAAAAACCAAAATATATCCATTAGAAATTGTCGAACGCGTCAGTTAGGGTAAGTTAATTACATGCCAAACAGTATAAATTCCACTATCTGACAATTTAAGAGTGACGTAAAGTGAACAGAGGGCTACAAAGAAAAAATGTCAGATTAACATTTTTGAGCATGGCTATTTTTTTATTTTAAGGAAAACAATTTAGGGATAATGAAAATATATAATCCGATACGATTCGAACGACTTCCACAAGCCGAAATAATAACAGTATTTTTTGAAATATTTAAAAAGCTATAGCCGCTTTCCTCTACCGATGAAAGGGTATACATTATATAAAATTTTTTTCTGCTTATCATCTAAGCTTTGCAGCTTAATAGGTCTCTGTGACGCTCGAGTAAATCCCCATTTAGCATCGTGGGCTCCCTTCTATTGGGTTAGATCGTCATATTTTAGACTCGAAAAGTGACATATTTTCCGCACCTTTTGAGGAGGTCAAATAATTTAAAATTTGTAAATAATAAATAACTAAACGTTTAACCAAAGATTAAATTTATTAGCGTTTTGTAATTTTTGCTTTTTATTTTGAATTTAAGCACATAAAAATTATAATTAATTAAAAATTGGAAATTTGTTTCTAATTTAAAGTAATGATCCATAATCTAGATGATAAACATTATATTAATTAATTAATTAAAAGTTTTTTAAATCCAACATAATAAAGTAAAGAAAATTGTTTTAAAATGGAAATATCAAAGTCATAACTCAGTGCAATAGGGAAGATAGTTTGGTTAGGTTAAAGTGATCGTGGTGTTTAAAAAAATATGTAGTATATAGTTTAAATTTAATTTAATAGGTTACGTAAAAATACCTATTTTAAACGCTTGTTTGTTGAAAAAAACTTTATATTTTATACTTTATGCTTTATAAAAGTAATATTTTTTCAATTTATTTGGATTTTCTGACCGTAAAAACTTCTATTGTAAAAGTTTAGTGCCAAGTATAAAGCACTTTTTATGCTTTTCTGGCTTGAAGAACACAAGAGAGGACTTTAAGCCGTAAAAATTGAAATAAATGTAAAAGTAAAATTGGCGTTTTTGTTTTAAAGCTTTCGCCCATTAATATCAATACTGTTTGTCTGGTGTCGATATAAAAACCTCCAAACTTTTCGATTTTACTTTGAAATTTGCCTAAAAAAGCCAAATCCATTTGTTTATAAAACTAAGTGAAAGCTTGTTCACTAAAATTATGTAGAAATAAACGTTTTTTTTAATTTAAAAGAGTTTGACTAAATTCTTGACAGGTTTTTCACAATGGATCACAAAGATCACTCATGGTGGCTCGTCACAATGATGAATCTTAAACAACAACACATTTTTAGATTTAATTTTATCTGGTTACTGGTCTAAAGCTGGTGTGACCAGTTTATCATCAAACCGACCTCCAATCTTCCACGACTTCTGGTTTCCATTTTGTTACTTACTCTATACAATTTGATAAACGAGCTGGCGTGACGTGACGATTTGTAAGTTAACTGATCTCCAATCTTTCCTGACTTTTGGTTTCTATTTTGTTGCTGACTCTATACACTTTGACAAACAATTAGCCTTATGTTGTAAATACATTGACTTGTTTTAAGCTTGATATTATTATTTTCAAGTGACATTTGACAAATATTTTTAATGCAGTAACAAATTTTAATCTTAAATGTCATTTGGAAATAATAATTTTTCAAGGTTAAAACAAGTCAATGTATTTACAGCATAAGGCCGAATATCGTGAGCAGCAACCAATTTTTAAATTGCATTTTACCTCGAAAAATCGGGTGTAAAGCTAGCATGGACAGTATTAATTTTGTCAAAATTTAAAAAATTGCTATATTTTATTTTTTTCTGCAGCAACAAAGAGGCCACAAATCGATTTTGCTTCAGTGTATTATACCTATTCAGCGGATATTCATGCCAACTTAACGAAGAGCCTGAACTGATACCGATTTTTACGATCGATTTTTCATTGCCGGTTTTCCGGACCTCAATAGCTGCTCTTTCTTCAAATCAGCTTTAATTAATTTTAATATTGAAATTGTCAACAATATCTGACTTCTTTGTGCCAATAAATTCAATTTTACATTAAATTTGAACATAACAGGCTTCCACCGCTCGTATCCAGTAACAAAAACGGCAGAATCCGCCTGTCCGACAGAATTTCTATTAGAGATAGCTTCCACGCCGACAGAATTTAATTCGCATCGAGTAAAACTTCCGTCAGGACAACAAAACTAATTTTGCGAAATGTCACCAACTGTTTCGATTCGCAGCTTTGCGACGGTATTATCTTATAATTTCATTAAAACATCTGATTTTGTAAGCACTGGAACTATCCGAATATTTAGATTAACTCCGACTTTATTACGGATATTTAAACTAACTAAATATCCGTTCATTTAATTTCCGGAAAGGAGGTATCCGTTTTGTTAAAATGGATTATATTTATTCATAGGTTTTGTTTTTATTTGAGTAGTCCACAAGCCCGTGAGCGGCAGACCTTCGTCATTTTGTAAAATTTAAAAATTTGTCAGCGCATGCTCCCAAAATAGGTAGACAAGTTTACCACAATGTTTTACATGCAATTTTTTAACATTGTGCAAAAATCGTAAGTGTTAAAGTCACGAAACCAAAGGACCCATGAACATTTTTTGGATATTGGATTGGGCGGGTTTCGAACCTGTAACCTTTTCGATCTTCGGCACAATGTGTAAATATTGCATGTAAAATATTGTGGTAAACTTGTTCGACAAGAAAGCGACGCGTTTGCCCAGTCCGACACCCGAAACATTTGATATAACAGGCAAGGTTGGGCGCGTAGGAATATTCGTGGTACACTCGTCAAAAGAAACCCCTAAAAAGATTTTAAAAGTGTTCTTATCTTAAGGGGTTAGGGGTAGTCAGAGACACGAAAAATGATAATTTTCAGTAATTTTTTTCGCTATTAAATCATTTTATTTTACAAAAGTAATAATATGGCCTTATTATACAATGTTTTGACTTGAAGTCACGAAAATTTGAAAAAAAAATTTATAATTTCCAAAGTTATAGCTGTTTCTGTTGACCCAGTCCAAAAAAAGGTCCTTGCGGTGGCAATGATAAGTCCTTGGAGATTCATCTAAAATCAATCGGATAAGAAAAATTAGTTTTATAAATAGATAATCCTGGGCCTGATCGAAGCTTTTTTTTTTTTTTCAAAAATTTCGATTTTAAGACCAATTAACTGTTGACTTTTTCCCAAAAATTTAGAAAAAATTTTCTGAGTCCGCCATTTTTTTAAACAAAAATATTTTTTTAAATTTCTGTTTAGTTTGAAACAAATTTGATTTCCTGATTTTTTTTTTGTTTGATGTACGATTTTCGCGTAAATAAATAGAAACCATTTCTCGGCATGGTAGAATTCCTATCTAATTAAAGAATAAATATCGAAGGGTAATTTTAAACGTAGAATTTTATAATAGGTATACAAAAAGACCATGCCAAAAAATGTTTTCTATTTAGTCACGCAAAACCATACACCAATAAAAAAAGTAAAGAAATCAAATTTGTTTTATACTAAACGGGAATTTAAAAAAATTGTTTTAGATTAATTCAGTTGCGTACCATTTTTTCTCAAAAGTATTAACCTTAAACCCCCATAGACGACACTGGTAAAAAAATAAATCTGTATGGGTATAAAAGTTATAATAAAAAAAATAAGTTTTAAAAAATTTAAACACCTCATAGTTTAAAAACTAAAACGTTCAGGACATATATTCATATAAAGTTTTTTTTTTATTTTTTGGTACAAAATCACCTTTAAAAATTTTAAGCATTTTTTAGAAACACCCTGTGTACAGAGTATCCCAAAAAAGTTAAAGCTGTTAGGTTGGTTTTCTTTTAAAGTGTTTTCTTGTTCACTCTCTATACATTAAAATATTTTTAAGACATGCCCATTTAGAACCTCTACAACTTTTACATAAAATATTTTGTTGAA